>CM038214.1:73132846-73325609 GCA_021442155.1 Cymbidium sinense
TGAGGATTTATGCTCGTAGCCCAAAATAAATAGCTAACTTAGATCTTAAATCTAGGGGCTTTAGCGTGACCTAAATCTAAGCGACGGGTGGACATAAGGGTTTACCTCCACAAGAGAGAATAAATTGTCTGACTTCTAGACTTATAACCGTCTGAAGTGGCCGCCAACTAACTCCTCCTGTGACCTCAAATTCATGTAGTTCAGTCTTATGAATTGCAAGATAGCTAAGGTATTGTGGTGAAAATTTTTCAATTTCTCTAAAAGAAATGTATACTTCCATCTTCACTCTATACAGGATAAAATGAAGATAGAAATATACTTTCTTTTTTTTTATGCATTTGGACCCGTAGATCCAGATGTTCTTATTAAGGTGATGGTATGACATTGAGGAGAAGTGTACTATCTCAAAGATAGAAGTCACTACCCTACAATGGACTAATCACACTGAATAAGGACTCCTAAAATAATTACATGTGTACAGTTTCTTCCTCTACTTTACAAGGAAAAGTAAAGCAGGGTTTATTTTAAATTGGGTTCATTAATTTCCCTACAGGGGAAAGCCCCCATAGTTAATTACATCCTAATGAAGGGGATTCCTTAGGAATACTCTCGATTAAGGTAAATGATCATTATCTCTAAAGATTGCAATAGGTAGGACTATTAATTGATTAGTTTATTTTGGAAGATCAAATGGGGATCAAGAGAGAGTTATTATTGAAGCCAAATGAAGATAAGTAGGAGATGCTCATGATGATAGGAAACCTAGCGAGCATCTCAAACTATCTATGGTTGGGCTTTACATTTTGAAATTGATTTAATATATTTGAGTTGAATTTTTTATTAGAAATTTGGCTTATGATTCCACAACACAAGATTATGGAAATGCCTAGGAGGTGAGGATTTATACTTATGGCCCACAAAGGAGAAGCAACCTCGGAACCTAAATATGGAGCTTTGGCCAAAAGCCTAAGGAAAAATTGGGTATATGGTTTACTCTCCAGAGAGAGTAAACCACTCTTGGACTTAAAATAACTAGGGTGGTACTAACTCCTCTATTTTAAATTCATGTAGGGCAAGTCATATGCTTTATGCAAGATAGCTATTATTTATTTAGAAAGAGACTAAGTCCTTAAACTCACTCCCTAAGAGACTAGATCATGTAAAGGCATGAAAAATGACCTAGATCTAATGCAAAACATATTACATATTATTTTCATTTCTGGATGATCATTTTGACTCAGGCTTAAAGGATTCATATGCCTAATGCATGAGAAGTAAGATTATTTGCCAAAATCAGTGAGTAGGGAGGAGGTGGTTCCACCATGGCTCTCAAAGGCCAAGCCAAGTTTCTCTGGCAAAGGTGGAAGCCCTCCAATCAAACATGAAATAAGATGCTTTTATGCATGATATTATAAAAGAAATACTCATCCAACTAAGGGGTTGCTAATTCTTTTATCTTGATTTTTAACTTAGGCTTTAAGTGAGGTTATGAGTTATTTATTTTTACTTTTGAGTTGATTAATTTGGTAAAAGATTTATTTTCCCCTGAGAACCTAATTGTCATCCAAGCCATAC
Organism: Cymbidium sinense; assembly: GCA_021442155.1. NCBI lineage: Eukaryota > Viridiplantae > Streptophyta > Magnoliopsida > Asparagales > Orchidaceae > Cymbidium > Cymbidium sinense. The sequence continues at coordinate 73,134,422 of CM038214.1, forward strand.
ATCAAGCAAGAAACTAGGAAAAGGATGCCATCTTAATGCACCTAAACAAATCATCAATCAATTTATAAAGCTAACATAAAAGAATAAGAGGCCATTTGTGGTGGGCACCACAAACCTAAAACAAATTGGGTAGAGCTCTACCCTTATACAACCAGATTACAAATGAATTAATTTACAATCAAGTAAGGAAATTCATGTTATGGGGCCTTCAAGCTTCATTTCTTCATTCTTCTTTTCTTCTTTCTTCTTATGGATGCTCCAAAGGTTTCACATGGTACATAAGATGAGATCTTATGACCAATGCTCATCCTAATCCCCATAACAATCATTCCAAAATCCTAATCCAAAAAAAATTACATGAAAAGGGAAAAATGAAAATCTAACTAACACCTACAAAATAGAGATTAGATAAAACAAACCATACAAATACCAAGCATGTATATTGGACATAAACTTAACACCCCACACATGGGTGACTAAGTCCACCTGGCCTATTGATTATGCTTAGGGTATAAGCACTGCACAAGAAAAAGATTTATATTTTTATTTATTAAAGCAATCCTGAAGACAATGGTTAGACTAAGAGCACCCTACCATTCAGTCTACACACATACACCCTAACATCCAGACTAAAACAAAACATAAAAAAAACAAAAGTAAACATCAAACCACCTAATCTAAAGCTAGAAGTGGTGACTTAGCCTAATGTGTGTGCTTTTAAGGTTTATGTATGGTTTTAGTTTAGCTATGGATTTAAGTTAGAGTTTTCGTAAAAGAGTGTTCAACTTAGGGGGTTTCATTTAAGTTGTTTAGTTATCTTGGGTTGATTTTATTTTATTTTTGATTAGGTTCAATTGAATCCTACAATTAATTACTAGGTTATAAAGAGAGAGAAGAAAAAATTACTCTTTCCTTTCCTACTTCTAAAGTAGATTCATATTTTAGTTTTGTTTAGTGAATATTTTATTATGTGTTTTAATTAATCATAAGTTTAGATCAACTCTAAACAAGCCTATTCAAAAGAAAGGCATTTTAAGATTAAGCAAAGTGAATTAATATCACAAAATACACATCACTTGATTTCTTTCCCAACATGTATAACATGCACATGGATGAATCCTAAGCATATCTATACACATCAAATGGGAATGTTTAGCATACTTTATGATGAATGCTAAATAAGTTACTTAAGAAAATTTGAATGCTTATGATGCATGATTTTCATTAAGTAGAAAAGGGCAGTTTCTTATCCAATTTTCACATGCACATCACATGAATGTATGTGCATAAGTGAGCCATTGTTAGTTAACCTGGTGTAAGGTACAAGACCTACTTAGGGTAACTTACAACCCTGTGGTTGTCATGACTAATATACCACTTTCCTTAAATATATGTACAAAAAAAAAAATGAATGGAAAAAAAAAAAAAGAATGCAAAAAGTTATACTTGATTGTTTGATTACAATTTATATGTGTGAATATGAAGATCCTTCTTAGGTTATAACATGGAAGGGGATAAGAGTAGATCTGAGCAAGTGTTATGTTGTTTTAAAAGAACTATACACTTTGCAAATCTTATTCAAATCCATGTTAAGAGGAAAGAAAGGAAGCAAACATAAGACACATTTTTATATTCACATGCAAACTTATAAATAAAATATAAGTAACACACTTTCAATTTTGATAATTGATTCATATATTTTGAAAATAATTTGGAATTTAATAGTGATAATAGCCATTCATATTTTTACTTTAGCCAAAACATGCAATTTGACATAAAGAAAACATTTTCATTTTAATTTTATTTTTGAAAAGCATGCATGAAATCCATATGACATACACATTTAGCATGCTAGGAAAGAAATCAATTGATGAAAGCAATGTAAATTCATCCACCCTAATTAATTCCTAAAGACAATCTTATGAAATAAGAGAGCTTAAAGCAAATCAAGTTATTTTTAAAGAAGGTTTGATTTTGTTTTGAGTTTGATTTAATTTGAGAAATGTGAGGTGATTTTGCTATGCCTAACCCATTCCCACATGTGTATGATATTTAAATTCAATTTTTAGATGATTAGATCTATTTTATATTTTTGATTAGGTTAAGGTATGAATTAAGTGTGTTAATTACCCCTTACCTATACCACCTTAGCATAGTTAATCAAATAATTATGAGCCAATGAGATGACATAAAACCACACAAGGAATTTAAATTAGTAATGCACCTAGTAAGAAAAGGGCCAAATGCATTTGCCTCATGATTAATGATTAATTAAACTAAGGGGTTTAACTTAAGTACTTTCATAACTCCCCTCACACATGTGAGTTGGATTTTGATTTCTTTAATTGTACTTAGACTCACACCAAAGCATCTACCCAAGAAAGATTAATTAAGTTCGGAAAGTTTTAGAATTTTATGAAATTAATTAAGGGGTAATTAGTGAATTACCCTTAATTAAAGATGGATTAAAAAAGAATAGGAAATATCTTGAGGAAAGTATCTCAAAATTACTCCCTAAACCTCATATTCACTTAATCAATTGACTCAATCAGAGGGTTAAACCACTAATTATACCCTTAATTAATCCTAATTACATTAAGGGAGTGATTAAGGAATGAGCTAGAAATTCCCCTAATTAAGCAAACCAAATCCCAAGAAAATGGGAGGCGAGTCATCCCACCAATCATACACAAGAAGTTTGGGATTAATCGAGTTTGGTAGGTAATTAGCAAAATAACATTCCCAATAAAACCTAAATTCATAGAAAAGAACTATTCAAAATTAAAAAAATTTTAGAATATTCTATGTTCAATTATCTTTCCAATGCAATTTTATCATATTTTTTGATTTTTCTAGGCTTAGATATGAATTTAGGAAGGTTTGGTGATTAAATAATAATTAAAAAAGCCTTATATGTTTAATCCCACCATGTGGACCGACAAAGATGCTTTTACATGGTGTGATAAGATTGGGTCTTTAACTTGTCACATCATCCACTTCGGTGTTATATATGCTTTTCTCACCACCAGGGATGGATGGTTGAGATTAAAATCTAGTTGTAAAATGAAACATAGTTTTTAATCTTGATCCATTCAAAATGTGGGATGGTCAAAGATTCATCTTCATATAAGAGCAATGGAGACCCCCAAACAAGATCCAGTTTTGACATTTGAGATTGAACTAAAATTTAGCCCACACCTTCATCATAGGAGATCATATCCAAGCATGCAATGAAAATTTCTTTCACAAAGCTCATCACCACATTAGAAGCCTCAAGTGGAGATGAAGCTTTCTTGAAGTGAGAAGCTGAGATTTCTGTGGTTGCTAGAGGCCAAATCCACCTTGAACTCCTTGGATTTGATCAAACTAGCACCCTCTGCCTTTGGGGAGCTTGGGAAAGAGCTTGGACAAGTTTGATTGGGGTCCCTAAGGAGCTTGCAAACAAAGGCTAGTTTTAAGTGTGGAGTGAGATTGATTTTGGTTTTCTTTTTATTTTAGCTTGAGAAATCAAGGGAAGTTCAACCTCTCTAAGAAGCTTGGGAAGCTAGAGCTCAGCTTGAATTGATGATTGAATTAGGGGAGTGTCCCCAAGGGAAATCGATAAAGCAAGCCTCCTTGCCATTTTGATCCAAAACTTATGCCGTTTGTTTTAGATGTCCTTGAAAAGGTGAAGAATGCTTGAAGTGGGTGTGAAGGAGGATTTCTCCATGTTCAAGGCATTTGGCCATGGCTTGGTCTCCAAACCCATTGGTGCACCACACCACATTCACTTGATCCACTAAGAGGGTGTTAGTGGTTATGGAGAGGATTAGAGAGGATTTGACCAAATTCTAAGTGGATATGGCCTATGGGTAAAATGGTCATTTGACCTGATTTGTAGGCATATTTGATGATGAGAAAATAGGTTTGGCAATTGAATTTGGAGTTTATTTGATGTGATTTGGCTCATGTTGACCCATTTAGATCAAAATGGGTCAACTTGTTAAGACCAATTGGTCAAATTAGGTCAAACCAAAGCCAGTCAAGTTCATATGACCATTTGAAATATTTTTGGTTTTGGTTTGATGCAATTTGGTTTAATTTGAATTTGGTTCAATTGAGTTCATTTAGGTCAAATGGGTCAAATGTTGACCAATTTGACCCATTTGACCTATTTGGTTAGGTCTTTGATTTAGAAGTATGAAAAATTGGTATCTTTGTTTCCAATTAATTTTACTTGATTAATCATGACCCTTTAGTCAAAGGTTGAAGGTCAATAGGTAGGTCTAGTTAGCCAATTGAGGCTTTAGTCAAGTTCCGCAATCATTTTGGGATGAACTTGACCCATTGATTTCAATCAATTGGGCTTAGATCAAGTTTTGATATATTTTGACTTTTTAGGTCAAGTTGGATCAAGCTAGGTCAAGTGGCCAATTAGACTAAGTTAGGATCAAATGTTGACTTGGTCGAGTTCGAACATTGATCATGAATGAACTTAGATCATTGGTTTCAATCAATTTAGCCTATGGTGGATTTTGGCGGCTTCATTTTGGCTAAGTGTTGACTTGGTCAACCCTTAGGTTTGACTTGGTTTGACCCAATTTGAGTGATTGATCATCTCATGATGATTGTGATCATGAGAGGCTTAAGTGGGCTTAGTTCAATCCAATTTAGGGATTAGAATTTGGCTATAAGGGTACTTTAGGTCACTTTAGGTCAAGTGAGCCTAAATAGGCTTGTTCAAAGCTTGATTTTGGTTGAACTCACATATGGACTTATTATTGAAATATAAATCCATTTGCAAGTGGTTTGAAGTCAAATGGGTTTTGATTCATTTGATAATTTCATGTTCAAAGGGTGAACATGAGATGGATTTTGAATTGAGTTTTGCTAAGTGTTCAAAGTTTGTATTTATATTTGATTCATGATTGAAAATTGAATTGAATCATGAAGAAAATCAAGAGTTTGGCTTGATTTGAAATTGATTTGGCTAAGTTCTGATTTTGACTTGAAAGGCATAGATTTTGAATGAATTTGTGTTTGATTTTTGGATTTGGTTTTGGTTGTTTGAATTTATATTTCATTTATATATGAGAATGAGAATATAAATGGTTATGAGAAAATTTCAAGGATTTGAAGTGATTTGAATATGATTTAGGCTAAATCTTAAAGAGGATTAAGGATTTGAATTTTGGAATTTTGATTTAGTTGATTTGAATTTATATTTCATTTATATATGTGAATATAAATGGGTTGTGAGAAAATTTTATGAATTTGAGATGGTTTGAACTTGATTTGGGCTAAGTTCTTAAGAGGAAATCAAAGAACTTAGGAAATATTTCAAACGAAATTTCAATCATGGGTTTCAATCATGGGTTTCAATCAAGGATTTCAATCATGGATTTCAATCATTTCAATTGGAATTGATTTGAGTTTGAAGAAAATCAAGGAATTGATTTAAGTTTGATGTTGATTTGATTTGGAGTTTGACTTGAAGGAAGTGAGGAATGTGGGTCAAGCTATAGGTAAAGACATTTTCTTAACACCCCAAGGCATGACCTATTCCTATGGCTAACTCTTCTAAGTCTCTGTGGCTAGGTTGAGTGTCCATCACTAGATGTGTCTTAAGACTAAGGAACTCTTAGTGTCTAAGATAAGTCCTATGTAAGAGGGAGGGTTGAGAGCTCATTCTAAAAATGAGATCAACAAAACCCAGAGGTTTGGTGTGACCGACAAGGAACATCACTATTTGTCAAATCATCAACAACATCAAAAAAGATCACACACTAATAGAAATACCCCCTAACCCAAGGTGTAGAAAGAATCTAGAGTTTAGTGTAACTCAACTTATGTCAAAAAGACATAAGAGAGAAAAGGAGAAATCCACTAGGGATAGAATATGTGAACCTTCCACTGTGAAGTTCAAGTCATCCATAAGAGGATGAGAGGTTTGATTTGATTTGAGTCTCACTGGGGAGAGAAATTTGATTTATTTAACTAAGTTTTGCTTGGGAAGAGGGTTGAATTTGTTTAAATTTGTTGTTTATTTAATTTGTGTTTGTTTTCACTCCATGGGAGATACAAAAGCGAACTCTCCACTAGGGAGGCAAGTTCAAGTTATCTACAAGGGAGGGGTTGTCAAATCCACTGAGGGATTAGAATTTTAGATCCACTGGGGGACTAGAAAGATTTGCATCTCATTGAGGAGAAACAAAAGATGATTTAGATTGATTGATTGTTTTATTTTGTTTGTTTTAGATTTTATTTGAATGATTTTGGATTTTGAGATGGACCCTATTGATTGATGATGGATGGATGAAAGGAGTCAAAGAGGCCTAGACCTAACTTTTACCAATCCAAAGTGGTAGTGTACTAAATACACATGGTAGGACCAACCAAAGGGATGCCTTTCGAAGTTTAGGAAGAAAGTAGAGTAACATCCTCCAAAGGGGTAATCTATTGGCAAAACAGATTGAACCCAACGACTTTATTGAGTGAATGCCACTAGGAACTTAGATCAACTCAAAGATAGCCAAGATTAATTTCATTTGATTTGTTGATTTTGGATTAAAATGGATCCCATTTATGATGGACTAGACCGAGTAGCTGATGACTAACTAACTCGAGACTCACCAAAGGGAGTAGTCTACTAACCACAAGATAGGACTATCCAAAGAAAGGGGTGCTTTTTGGTGTGCAATGCTAAAGTTAGGAAGAAATCACGGGGACTCACATCTTCCAAAACAAGGAACCACTTGGGTGATTGGTTGCTTTGGGCAACAAATTGAACTCCGACCTAGTAATGGTACTAAATACTTAAATCAACTCAAAGATAGTCAAGATTAATTTTTTTATATTTGTTCCAATAGATTTTTGGATGGATCACACCCAGAAGGAGCTTATATCCCCCTATCTCAAATTGAACCAAAGGGAGTAGCTTCTCGACCGATGGGAGAATTATCTGATCAAAGGAGTGCCTTTTAGTTTGCAATGATCAATTTAAGGGAAGAAAGCTCAGGGACTCACATCTTTCACTACAAAAGACAACTAGGATGATCAATTTCTTTGGGCAACAAATTGAACCCGACCTAAGGCTGCCTGTCAGTTTACGATAATCATGCTAGAAAGAATGCATCATAGTCTTATATCTTCAAATGAATACGTAACCTGTTGTGGAAAAATAGATTGAACCCACCTAATGGTGACTATGGAGTAAGTACTGACCTAGGGATTTATCTCAACTCAAGTAGTCAGGCAAATCCTATAGGGAGTTCTACTGACACTGCCCTAAAGATATGATGCCTTCTTGGGAAAAGGGGCCTTTTGGGGACTTGAATTCCTAATCCACAAGTAAATTAATTTGTTTATTTATTTAATTTATTTTAATGTGGACCCTGTTGGTTTACAAGGATCAAACTAAGAAGGAGCTTATATATAACTCAAATTTGATAAACCAAAGGAGAATCTGTGCATCCATAACAAATTCTTCAACCGTGGGTGGCTACTAGAAAGGGGACTATCCAATCCAAGGGTAACCCGAGTAGTGTCTAAATGGGGTCGTAAAGGACATGATCCAAATAGAATGTCTATGGGGAGAAGGGCCACTAAGCGGCTTAATCCAACACCCTAGAGAAGATGACATGGCTAGTCATATATCCAATAGGCATTTGGTGTCCAACTCAAGGACAAATCTCGGTGACTCACATTTGCCAAGAGTGGTGTACTCACCGGGTGAGTCGCTATCAGCATAGCAAACATCAACCAACCTAAGGTGCCCAATAATCGGTAGAAAATGCTGGGACTCATATAGTGGAACATTGGGATAGTCTTTTAGCTTGACCATCCCACCTAGTGATGAGTGAATGTCACTAGAGGACTTATATCAACTCAAATGTAGTTAAGATGAAAGGAGCTTTTGGGGGACTTATCCTAAACCTCAAATATACTCGACCTAGTTAGATCATGATGATTAGTTCAAGAAGAAAGCTCGAGGACACACATCTTCTTAAACAAAATCAACATGAGGTAGTTTAGTTAGCAAAAAAACTACCATAAGGTGCTCATTAGTTTACAATGGTCAAGTTAGGAAGAAAGCACGGGGACTCACATCCTCCAACAAATGACCACTGGGGTAACATACTAGCAAGGTGTAAACCACCTAGAGCAATAATGAGTGAGTGCCACAAGGGCTTGTTCCCATATCAAAATAGCCCAAAAAAAGATATTGTATTTTTTTGTGCATGTGTTAAAAGGAATAGGATGCCTCCTGATTCTCTCACACTTATCCCAAAACATCGAGGAGTTTGATGAAATGGCACCACAGATGGAAATCTGGATCTCCCACCAAGAAAGGATGTCGCTTGGGTTATCTTATACCTAACTTAATTATGCTAATCAAAATAAGATGCCTCTTGGGTTCTCTCACACCTATTTTAATAGTATCGGGAGGTTGTGTTTGGGATGTGAAAGGAGGATAGGATGCCGTTGGGGGACTCTTACACGTACCCTAAACACGTCATGGCGGATTCGCAAGACAAGCAAATAATGCTTACAAATAAGAGAGGATTTGATGAATGGAATCTGATTTTGTTCTTTTTATTAATAATTATTTTCAAACATGATTTATTTCATGGGTAATATTTCTTTAAATAGAGCCCATTAATTGGAAGCATCGATTGTTCCCCTTTATAGTCGATGAGCTGATATGATTCTCTTTGGTAGGCCTTCTCTATAGCATAGGGGCCTTCCAAAGTGGGTCTAAACTTGCCTCCCATCTTTCAACGGGCAATAATTGGTCTCCTTAGGACTAACACAAGTTCTTCTACTTGGAAAGACCTAGGTCAGACCAGCTTATTGTGAGCTTGAATCATTTTGGCTTTGTACAACTCGAGGTTCTGGCACGCCCATAGGGGACTCTCCTCTAAACCTTTGAGCTCTTCTAACAGGAACTTTGCATTCTGATCTATAATGATCTTGCTACCCAATGCTATCCTTAGTGATGGGAGTTGAACTTCCAAAGGTAGAACGGCTTCAAACCCATACACTAAGGAAAATGGGGTAGATTGAGTTGAGTGTGTAGTGGTGTGGGTACAAGGCTTCAACCAACTACTCATTCCACTGCCGCTTGTTGTCATCAAGAGTCTTCTTAAATATCAGGATGAGAGTTTTGTTGAATGCTTTTGCTAAGCCATTTACTCTAGGGTAGTAGATGGGGGAGTATCTCCAATCTATACTGTGTCTTTTAGTGAAGCTATTAATCTTTGTGCTTTTGAATGTGGTACCATTATCAGATATAATTTATCGAGGCACCCCAAACCTATATATGATATGGTTCCTAAAAATTGAAGCACATGTTGTGCTATGACCTCTCTGAGTGGGATTGCCTTCGCCCACTTGGAAAAGTAGTAGGTGGCAGCTAAGATGAACTTGGTGACCCTTAGAAGAAGGAGGATCAATCAGACCCACAATGTCGGTACCCCAACCCTCAAATGGCCATGAGGCCAATGTATGGTGTAGAATGTAGAATGTTGGGTGGTTGGTGGAGGACCACACCATGTACAACACTGATGACATCTTCTAGCTACATCCATGCAGTCTGTAATCATCGAAGGCCAGTAGTATCCAAGTTGTTTGATCTTCATCTTCATCTTGAGCAAACTGATGTGCTCCACATAGACTTGAATGCACCTTGGTTACAATGCCACATGCTTCATTTTTTGTCTAAAAAATGTAACCACATTTAGTCAAAGGATCGACAGTACAGGGTTCCATCAACGAGAGTGTAGGAGAGAGCTCTCTATTTCACCTGATGGGCTTGTGACTTTTATTGAGGTAGTTTACTAGTGTTCAAATTGTCTATGAACGGTTGCCTCTAATCTAACTGACAACCTCCCTTCAAGAGAAAGTCTCAATGAGTTCTGCATCATAAGGGATAGGACTTGTCTATTTTGGACCCTTATTGAATGGACTCTTCTTAGACATGCCAATTCTTTGGCAAGTTTGGCCAAAGCATGCTATAGTGTTCTCTGGGAACCTTGTATATGGTGACTTCGAATTTGGGCCAACTTCATGGTATATTCATGGTAATGATGAAGCTTGGGTTTGAGAACCTATTTGGTTGATGACCAACTGAGAATCCCCATAGATGTTGATGCTCTCGACACTAATTTTGATAGCTAACTCCATCGCAAATCAAGCCTCATAACTTAGTTGTTGGGTTGGATAGATAGTATGAGAATCTCATCACATTGTCTGGAGTTAGAAGAACTATTTACCCCGCCTTTCCCGGAGAGAATAAATTGTGATGCTTTCCCTTTATAAAAAGAAGCTGCACCATCAAAATACATCTCCCGTCTGAGGTTGTCGGCCTCTCCTAAGTTCATGATTTATTCATTAGGGAGATCATCACTAAGCGGTGAATCAACAAGATGTAGATGTGCTGCTAAGAAATTCGCTAGTATCTATCCTTTTAACGCACGGAGGGGTATGAATGTAATGTCAAACTGTGAAAGTATCATAGACCATCATGCCAACCATCCGGATAACATTGGCCATGTCATGAGATACTGTAGCAGATTGGTTCTAGAGATCAAGTTCACCTTATGAGAAAGCATATAATGCCATAGCTTTTGGGAAGCAAAGATCAAAGCCAGACAATGTTTCTTAATAGGCCAGTAGTTCACTTCAGCAGGGATTAGACGATGGCTGAGGTAGTAGAGAGCACTCTCCTTTCCTTCGTCATTGGCTTGGGTCAACAAAGTGTCGAGTAAGTAGTCCAATGAACCAAGGTAGAGGATGAGTGGCCTGCCTAGGATAGGGGCTGCTAGAACTGGCAACTTCACCAAATACTGCTTGATGTCTTCAAAGGCATGCTACCACTTGTCATCCCTCTTGAACTTGGCATCCTTTTTGACAAGTGCTAAAAAATGCTTGCATCTCCATGAGAGATAAAGCATCTCGATATGCCATCCTTGGAAATGATCCGAGTTGTGTTAAACTTTAGTAGATGACATTTCTAATATAGCTTTGTTCTTTTTAGGATCTATCTCTATTCCCCGGTGTCAGACAACAAACCCAAAGAATTTTCTTGAAGCTACTCCGAATGCACACTTCAAGGGATTCATTTTGAGGTTATATTATCTTAACCATTTGAAAACTACTCTTAAGTCAAAGAGATGATCTTCCTTTTCTCTACTCTTGACTACTAGATCATCAACATAGCACTCAACCTGATGATGGATGAGTTTGTTGAAGATCTGAGTCATGGCCCATTGGTATGTAGCACTAACAATTTTAAGGCCGAAAGACATGACCTTATAATAAAAGATTCGATCGAGGTTTGAAAAGTGTTTTTTTCATCTTCGTGAGACATTTTGATTTTATTTGTAGCTATGACCCATCCATGAAAGAAAACACTTGCATGAGATGAGGCAATATCCACCATTAGCAAGATGTGGGAAGAGAAACTCATCCTAGGACACCTTATTTAAGTCCACGAAATTGATGTAAAATGAAATTTGGCTGGCCATTCTTCTTAAATGATATATACACTGCCAACCAAATGGGTACTTTTCCTGATGAAACCACGATCAATTGCTGACTTGGTAGAAATGACCTATTTTTGATTTCTAATCCAAAGCATCTAGGAGCTTGCCGATGATAAGGATAACATTAGTTACCTTATATCTTGTGGACTACTATGTTTGGAATTTCAAGTAACTCCATGTGAAGTAGTATTTATGCTCGGTCAATAACCCTAACTAGTCATTGGTTTCTTCTTCATTCAAGAATGTATAGTCGGGCATGACTAGACTTTCTTCTATCTTGAGGTTGATTTCTTAAGCTTCTCTATATTTCAAATTCTAGAGGTACATCCTTGATTTGGAGATCACGAGATTTTCTAAACACACATTCTCATAAGAGTTGGTGTTGTGTGAAAAAGAACCCATTAGACTCCAAATGATTGGTAACTAAAAGAATCATCATCATCGACCTGTTCGAATGTAATCTAGTCTGCTTGATTGTGCTTCCCGCCTGTGATATTCCATAGCTTTTCAAAATACTCACCTGCGTTTGGACCATATGAGAAACCAAACCTTTGCAGTAAGATTATGAACACAAGTAGTAAAAAATAGCGTTAATTCTATTAAATAAATAAGTAAGTTCCAAGGACTTGAGGATGATGATCCAAAAAGAATCTCTTCATATCTTTGGAAGACTTAGGGGCTTCTTTAATTACTAAACCTTTAGATTTTTTGAAAGTGAGGTTATAGCTAAGCCACCAGCCAGCCTATAAACCCATTTGAATACTCACTTTTAACTGAGGTGGTCTTTATTCAGTTGGATTGGAAAGTCACCTCCAATTTGGAAACCCAGAGAGGGTTGCTAATCACATTAGACTCACTCTCCACCTTAGCGGATTCAAGTCCATGTGGAATGGGAAGGTACTTGCCACCAGTCAACATCGTCGATGGCCAGGGTCTTTCACCTAGAACCGCCTCGTTTACCTCGATTCATCCCACATGTCCATTTGATGAACCGTGGTGGAATACTTGGGATCGGACTCATTCTCCAATTTCTTGTTCACTTGATTTTCATTTTCTTTTCATTTTCTTTTGCTTTTCTTTTTTTTCTTTTTTATTTTGTATTTGCATTTGAATTCTATCCAAGACATGAGAAAGGGTGTTTCATGGGGGGATAGTAGGTTGCATCCTCATAAATCTCTAACCTCTTAAAAAATGACTTTTCATCCCCACACTTGGATTCAATCCCATCCTTCTAAATTTGATGCATTGATGGAGGAGGATGGAATCATCTTGTTTTGATGTATCCAAGACACGCCAATCAAAGCTATGAATAGATATTGAATCAATTATGTAAACTTGGCTTTGGTCCTTCCACTCTTTATCTCCATGAGTAGCGATATGGAGACACAAGCCCTTCATCCTTGTTCATTGAATCCTCTCAACATCATCCACCAATCTCTCAGTGTGTGAGAGAGGCAAGAGTCTTTGGGATCAAAGGTCATAAGTGCACTTGAAATAGGGAAACTCCAAGTCTAAATCTTTCATGTGGAGATGTGTAGGGTTGTGCTCCAAATTTCCCGGAAAGGATCTTCATATGTTATAAATGTTCTTTTGCATAATGTGCCCAGCTTAGTGTGTTCAAGAATCCAAGTTTTGATTAATGACCCCTTGGATAAGGGGGAATGAATCATCTTAGCTTAGATGGAAACTTTCAAGAGAAGACATTGTAGTCCACCTTGGCGATCCTCCATAAGCATCTCCAAGGGTGGATCATTACGTGGAGGGGATTCAACTCTTTGTCTAATGTCTTCTTTCCCTCTATCTTTAGTGCTACCTAGGAGGTAACCCACCACTTATGGAGGTTAACGGTGATCTCTTATGGAAGGATAATGGAAGGTCCACACATCGCGCCACCAACTTCTCTTATGGGACCCGATGGATGATTCCAAGCTCATCTCAAGAGGAAAACCCAGTGTTGGGAAAGTCCCGGGAAAAGGGAGATCAAAATTGTTATAGCTATTATTGACTTGAAGAGTTATCATTAGGAATAGAAGACAACCCATCGAGGTGACAGATGTAATTCAAGCTAGCTTTATTCTTCAATTTCTTGGATTTGATAGGAAGTACAAAGTAGAAGTCAAGTAAAGTAAATTTGATGCCTTATCCTTGGTACAAGAGTTCTACCGGTAGAAATTAAGCCCTAGAGAAGTCTCGATGTGGTAGCTACAATAGTAGACTGAGGATGAACTGATCTATGGTTGCCTACTATATTATCTTGAGGCGTTGATAAGCTATTATTCTTTGTGAGTTACCTCTTCCCGTTGAGTTATGTGGTAACTTGCAAACCTTCCTTGATGTTGGAGGTTTGATCTGACTTAGACACCTGGAAGGAAAGTTTCTTAATCTTTTAAATGATCTTTTTTAGAGATTTGGATAAGGAGATATCCCAACCTTCTTATAGTTTTCTTTAGTTTGGAAGCATAGTATCCCTCAGGGAACCTGCTGATGGGGTATGGTCATGGTATCTTCTAAGATTAGGTAGCATAAATTGGTCTTAAATATCTGATCTCTAAATATCAAGGTCCTGAAAGTGAAGCAATCTTCAACAATAGGTAAAACAAAGTGAGGATATGGCTTACAATTAGGCCATGAAGGCACGCAGCCTCGGTGGTGTGGGAGGAAGAAAGCATTTCAAAACCATCTCTCAAGTTCTCTTTCAACTGTCATATCAACTTCTTTTAAATGAGCTTTTAGCTGTGAAACGATTAAAAGGGGAACCATTACTCTTTGATAGAAGTAGATTAGAATTCTTACTAATGACATATTATACATGACGTTTCATATCAGGGAAGCGACCCTTCGGTGTTGGCTACAATGAGATCACCCACAATAACCCTTGTCGAGCTACAACATTTTGATGAAGAGTTGCAACTAAAATGTCTTCACTAAACTATAAAGTTCAACAGCCAGCTATCCTTGTTAGGCTACAAAGACAAAGCATCACGCCACCGGGTTGCAACAACTAGCTCAAATGGTGATGCTACCTCGTTTCCACCGCCATCAAAACTTGAAGGAAGGTGGCATAAACCTTATTGGGATTTCATTAAATTCCTCTGTAGGGTCTACCCTTTGAATCATGATCCCCCCGGCTTGAACACTTCCTTCACCTGCTCAACCATGGAATTTATATCTTTTCTGGAGGTACTTTCTACTACCTTCCTATACACGCTAGTGCTACCTTGTCTGTCTGGAGGTGCGTCTCTTGGGTCCAAGACATGCACTAACTCAACTAGTCTCAACTATGGTAGGATGAACTACCGGTTATTTGCAATCGAGATTCACGCTAATAAGTCCTGCCACCACCATCCCATCTATCTTTCATCTTTCTGATGGTGCTGGTTCTCCTTCTCGCCTCATCACCTTCCATAGCTACCTTTCGAGGAGGCCTCTACCATGGAAACCCCTAGAAGTCTCCCAAATAATCTTCATTGAGATCAAAGCTACTCTTCTCCTCATCAAACCAGTCATATCCTAAAATTTATTTCTTTTTCATAAGATAATGTGCCACTATGTCCTCTAGAGAATGATCAATCTGAATAAGCATGAATGATTTTCACCAGGATCATCATGTACCGGGAGGGACCTCCTCTAAGAATCAATCCTATGAGGAATATACTCATTATAAGAGACACACTTCTGATTGCCACCGAGGGGTGACACTTCTAGAGGTTCTATGATCATGGTCAACTGGCTATCATCCGCCTCTACAATAATAACCATCTCTATGTCCTGCTAAATTGGTGGTGTTGGTATAGGGACAACCACTTTGCTTCGAGGTCGCCATTCCTTTAGTGCCACAACTAGGACAGAAGGTTAAGTGGGAGAGCTCAGCCTTGCCATAGTAGGTGGTGTAGATGGAATGGGATCCTTTGGCCATAGCTAGATCACCAACAAGGTACACTTCTCCCCAGATGTGACCTTCATGGCCTTTAGAACTGGAGATGCTGTGACATGAACAAGACGGGAGAGTGGAGACCATCACTCTCTTGAAATAGGGACCCTTCTCCTGATGGGTCATCCTTGTAAGTAGAATACCGCTCATGAGATGCGTAGCATTGAAAATCAATCAATGACAGAGGCGCTAAATGCCAACCAAACCTTTGCTTCTCTTGGCTAGTGATCTGAACTATAGTGCTGACCTCCTTGGTCCTCCCTTACCATAGATGTTTCCCCATGCTGCAGGGGATAACAGATCTCAAGTCAAATTGAGCTCAATTTAACGTACTCGCCAACCTAGTGAAATGGAGGCTAGCATATGATCTCCTACTCGTTAATTGGTTACCTTAGGATCCTCCTGCACCCAGAGAGAGGATGAATGGGTTCATTGAAAGGGAAATCAGTGGGAAACTCCTCCATCCCACCACCTTCATCTCCTCGATGATATGGACTACTAATCATGCAATTTTATTCCTCCTCTGAGTCTGGGTGAGTGGAGTAAGAGCTAGACCCAACCTCAAAAGTTGGGGAGACAATCTCGAGGAGCCTTACCCTTCGAGGGTGCTAATGAGAGGGTGCCCAGGCAGCATGAGAATCGACTGAGTCGCCACGATGTCGGCATTGACACCGCACCATCAGAAACTATCACGCCTTCCTTCGAGGGAGGGGATATCAAAGTCGATGGCAAAATCAATTTGAATGACCGCCCACATCATGCTTGCTAAGTTATGAGGGGAGTGCCTCACGAGGTAATCCTGCCCCTCGAAACCTCTACCAAAATGGATGAGATGGGTGTAATCATTGGGGAGATTGGGTGGATCTAATGCAAGTCCATGAGGGAGAGTAAACACATACTTACGTGATGCCATTCCATTATAGTCAATTAAAAAATTTTGAAAATTGATTGTTGAGAATCTGATGTTGGAAACAAACTTGGATCAGATTTCTATTTTGTTGACTTTTAAATTTGAATTTAAAATTTGAACCCACATCCAACATCTTGGAAGTGTTAAGTGGGGTTCAAATGGATTTAGAGAAGATTTAGAGATTTGATTGGAAAGATGAATTTTTGGATATGAATCCAATTTCAACAAATTTGGATATGTTGAAAATGGGTTCAAATATTTTTAGAAAGATGCTTCCATAGGTTCATGGTTGAAATTAGATTTTGATTTGAGGACCGTTTCCTTTAACAAATTTGAGTATAAGTTAAAAGGGTCAATTGGTTCTATTTTTGATTTGATATTTTGGAATTCACTCACTTAGCAAATTTGGGTATGCTAAGTGAGGTGTTTGAAAACAATTATTTTTTTCTTTGTTTGCTTTATGAATCTTTGGTGATTTTGAAAATTGGAATTCCCACTTAGCAAATTTGGGTATGCTAAATGAAGAACCCAAGTGTGTTTTGTTTTTCTGGAAATTTTTTGAAAATAGGATTCTTAGCAAATTTGAGTATGCTAAGAAAATCCTAAAGTGTTTCATTTATTTTGGATATTTTGATTTTGAAAAATAGGATCCTTAGCAAATTTGGGTATGCTAAGGAAATCCTAATGTGTTTCTTTTTGAAAATTTTGATTTTTGAAAAGTAGGATCCTTAGTAAATTTAGGTATGTTATGGAAATCCTAATGTGTTTCTTTTGGTTTTGATTTGTTTTTGAAAAGTAGGATCCTTAGCCAATTTAAGTATGCTAAGGGAATCCTAATGAGTTTCTTTTTGGTTTTGATTTGTTTGTGAAAATAGGATCATTAGCAAATTTAAGTATGCAATCCTAATGTGTTTCTTTTAGTTTTGATTTATTTTTGATTGAAAGTGGAGACTTCACTTTAGCAAATATGGTATGCTAAAATGAAGTTCCAAATATGTTTTGAAAAGTTTTGTGAAATGGAAATTTCACTTAGCAAATTTATACTAAATGAAATTCAAAGGTGTCTCCAATTTTATTTTTTTTAGAAAGGGAGACTTCATTTTAGCAAATGGGATGTGCTACAATGAAATTCCAAATATATTTTGAAATTTTTTTATTTTTGATTGATTTTGAAAAGAGAGATTTCCATTTAAAAAATTTGGGTGATGTGAGTAAAATATTCCCGCCTTCATCTATCCTTTCTCAGAGAGGATAAATGAAAATAGAAATATACATCTTTAGTTGGGACACCACATAGATGTGTTCTTATTGATGATGGGTATGACATTAAGGAGAGGTGTACTATCTCAAGATAGAAGTCATAACTCTATATGGATGGACCTAATCACAAGGACTCAGGATGGGTCTACATATGTATCAAAGATTCTTCCCTACTTTACATGAAAAGTATAGTAAGGTTTATTTTAAAATGGGTTCATTAATCTCTAGGGCAAGCCCCATAGTTAATTACATCTAAGGAATAAGATCCCTTAGGAATACTCGATTAAGGTAAATGATCTTTTAAAGATTTCAAAAGGTAGGACTATCAATACATTAGTTTATTTTGGAAAATCAAATGGGATTTACCAAGGAGAGGGAGTTTTTATCGAAGCCAAAGGAAGATAAGTAGGAGATGCCCATGATGCTAGGAAACCTAGCAAACATCTCAAACTATCATATGGTTGGGCTTTACATTTTTGAAATTGATTTAATTTGTTTGAGTTGAATTTTTCATTATAAATTTAGGGCTTATGATTCCACAACAAAAGATTATGGAAATGCCTAAGAGGTGAGGATTTATGCTTGTGGCCCACAATGGGGAGAAGCAACCTTAGAACTTAAATCTAGGGAGCTTTGGCAGGGCAGCACATAAATCTAAGGCAAAAATGGTCATTTGGTTTGCCTCCACAAGAGAGGACAAACCACCCGACTACTTAGACTTACAGCCACCTAGGGGTGGCTGCCAACTAACTCCTCCTACGGTTTTAAATTCATGTAGGCAAGTCATATGCTTTATGCAAGATAGCTAGGCTATTATTTATTTAAAAAGAGACTAAGTCCTTAAACTCACTACCTAAAGAGACTAGATCATGTAAGAGCATGTTATAATTGACCTAAATCAAATGCAATTCAGATTTCATTTTTATTTTCATTTTTGGACAATCATTTTTACTCAGCTAATAGGATTCATATGCATGAGAAATAAGATTATTAAAGAGGGATGTGTGTTTCCACCATGGCTCTCAAAGGTCAAGCCAAGTTTCTCTGGTAAAGGTGGAAGGCCTTCAATCAAGAGTGAAAATAATATGCATTTTTGCATGATGTTATAAAAGAAGTACTCATCCAGCTAAGGTGTTGCTAATTCTTTTATCTTGATTTTTAGCCTAAGCTTTAGGTGAGGTTATGAGTTCTTTATTTTTAGTTTTGAATTGTTAGATTTGGTAAAAGATTTATTTATCTGTAAGAGCCTAATCCACACATGAGGCCATACATAAAGCAAGGAAGAAACTAGGAAAAGGATGCCACTTAATGCACAAGCTAAACAAATCATCAATCAATTTATAAAGCTAATCATAAAAGAATAAGAGGTCATTATGGTTACCACCACAAAATAAAATAAATTGGGTAGCTGAGCTCTACCCTTATACAACCCATATTACAAATGAATTATATACAACTAAGCATGGAACTCATTATTATGGGGGTCTTCAAACTTCACTCCTTCATTCTTCTTTTCTTCTTTCTTCTTTGATTCCTTCTTTTGGATGGTTGGAAGGTGGATGCTACAAAGGCTTCACATGGTGCATAAGATGAGATCTTATGACCAATGCTCATCCTAATCCCTATAACAATCATTCCAAAATCCTAATTACAAAATTACATGAAAAGGAAAACTAAATCTAGCTAACACCTACAAAACAAAGGTTAGCTAAACAAACCACCAAATCCCAATCATGTATATTAGACTTATCACACATGGGTGACTAAGTCCACCTATATTGGATCATGCTTAAGGGTATAAGCACAACAAAAGCATTTATATTTATTTATTGCATCCCACAATCTTGTGACAATGGTTAGACTAAGATCACCCTACCATTCATTCTATGCATTCACCCACTAATATCCGGACTAAAACATATATGTCAAAATAAAAGCAAGCATCAAACCATGCACTAAAGCTAGAAGTGGTGGCTTAGCCAAATGTGAGCTTTGAGGTTTGTGTGGTGTGCTTAGCTATGGATTTAAGTTTAGAATTTTTTAAGTGTGAAGCATATTCAACTTAGAGGAGGATTTCATTTAGGTTATTTAATTTTTTGGATTGATTTTATTTTATATTTTGATTGGGTTTAAGTGAATCCTACAATCAATTGCTGAGTTATAAAGAGAGGGAAAAAGAAGAGAACTTCTCTTTCCTTCCCTATCCTAAGAAATTTCTAAAGTGGATTCATATTTTAGTTTTGTTTAGTTAATGTTTTGGTTAAGTGTTTTAATCCATCCTAAGTTTAGATGAACTCTAAACAAACCTATTCAAAAAGAAAGGCATTTGAAGATTAAGTAAAATTAACAAAATTCACAAAACATACATTACTTCACTTCATTCCCAACATGTATAACATGCATATGAATGAGTCCTAAACATATCTATACATGCAAATGGGAATGTTTAGCACACTTTATAATGCATGCTAGGTAATTTACTTAAGGAAATTTGAAATTTTATGATGCATGATTTTTCATTAACTAGCAAAGGGGTTTCTTATCAAACTTTCACATGCACCCATGAATGTATGAAAGGCATAAGTGAGTATGACATCATTGTTAACCAGAGGTCTAAGATACAACACCTACTTATACTTAAAGCCTCACAACCTCAGGTTGTCCAGACTAATATACCACTTTCCTTGAATATAAGCATGTGTACAAAAGAAATGAATGGAAAAGAAAGAATGCAAAAGTTGGTGTTGGTTGATTTATTTTGTTTATACAACTTATATGTGCAAGCATAGTTATCCTTCTTAAGTGATAGTATAGAAATGAATAGGATGTGGAATAGGCAAGTGTTAGGTTCTTTTCAAATGAACCATACACCTTGCTAAATCCTATTCAAAATTATACTAAAAGAGAAGAGAAGGAAAACTAAGCACATTTTATATTTTACTCACATGCAAACTCATAAGTAATATATAAGTAACACACTTTAAGTTTTGATAATTGATCCATATATTTTTGAAAATAATTTTTATTTAATAGTGATAATAGCCACTCATATTCTTACTTTAGCCAACACATGCAATTTGACATAAAGGAAACATTTTCATTTTAAATTTGATTTTTGAAAAGCATGGATGCAGGAAACCATATGACACACATATTTATCATGTTGGGGAAGAACTAAAGCAATGAAAGCATGTAAACACATTCACTTCAATTAAATCCTAAAGACAATCTTGTGAAATAAGAAAGCTTAAAGTAAATCAAAGTTTATTTAATATGATTTATTTTTGATTTTGAATTTGATTTAATTTTGAAAATATGAATTGAGTTTCCTATTCCTAACCCATTCCCACATATGTTTTACATTTTTGTTCAATTTTTAGATGATTAGATTCATTTAATATTTTTTGAATAGGTTAAAGATTAAACATGTTAATTATCCCTTACCTACACCACCTTAGCATAGTTAATCAAATAATTATGAGCCAATGAGATGGCATAAAACTTCACAAGAAATTTAAATTTGCAATGCACCTAGGAAGAAAGGGGCTTAATGCAATTTGGCTCATGATTAATTTTTAGTTAATCTAAGGGGTTTAACTTAAGTAATTTCACATGAATGGTCCAAAGTAGATTTTCTTTAAGGTAATTAAGGGCATAAAAGAGAATTAAGAAAGAAAAGGGGTTTTAAGGAAAAGAGTTAAGGAAAATTATTCCCTAAGCCTCCCATTCACTGAATCAGACATAATCAACTTCAACAAAAGATTAAACCACTAATCAAGCCCTTAATTATGCTTAATTACATTAAGGGGTATTTCAGAAATGAATTAGCAATTTCCCTAATTAAGCCACCAATAAATCCAAACAATTAGGGGAAGTAGAAGTCATCCCCCAAAATACACTCAAGAGGTTTAAGATTAATCAGTGGATTAATTAGGGAGTAATTAGCAAATTAATATTTCTAATAAAACCCAAAATCAGAGAAAGACAATACTCAAAATCCATTAAAACCAATTTTAGAATATGCTAGTATGAATTATCTTTCAGTAGCAATTTACATCATATTTTTCTAATTTTTCTTTAGAGAGATTTAAATTTTAGAAGATTAGAGGATTAAGTAGAATTATTTAAACCTTAATTAATTCCCTAATCCTACGGTGCACCACGCATGCAGCTGACTCAGCCACGCTTTGCATGCATCATCCTCTGAGTGGCCATTTAAACATCACATTGTAGCACCACATGGTGTGGCCACATTTTCCTCATCGCCATCGAGGATCAATAGCTAGGATTTAATCACGGTTTAGAGGGATAAAATAAGATATAAAATGTGATTTAATCTCAGTCATCCATCCAAAATGTGGATGGATGGCCAGATCATCCCTATTCTTCCCTGAGGAATAATGGAGACCGTCCACTTTCAAGATAGATCGAGCTCAATGGATTGAAACTCAACGCACCATCTAAACCTAATGGAAAGCACATCTAATGGTCAAAATTCCATGGGATCAAAATTTCTTTCACAAAGCTCCACACCACATTGAGTTTAATGGTAATGTCATGTCATCAAGATTGCGGTTGAGATGAAGCTTTGGTGAAAGTTTTAGCTCTTGAGGTTGAGTGGATAGCTCTATGGACCAACTCCTCCTCCTAGTGAGCTTGATTTTGATTGAAGTGGATCTTCCCTTTGCCTTTGGAGCTTGAGCAAGCTCGACTTGGTCCCTGAGGGAATGTGCAAGGGAATTGACTTGGTTTTGGTGTGGAGAAAGTTGGCAAAATCCTTGGAGCTCCCTATTTTTGCTTAAGGAAATGGTAAATTCTAACTCTCTAAGAAGCTTGGGAAGGCTCTCAAATTGATCCTCTAGATTCCTGCTTCAAATTCAATTGGAATTGAATTGGAGTATATCTCTCCCCTTAGGCAATCAAGAAGCTTCTCTTTGCCATTTTGATCCAGTGACCATGGCGGGGTGAGTTGTTTATCTGAGAGGCTTGCACATGGTCAGTTTGGGCTAGGGAGTGGAATGGTAACTCCCCATGTTCAAATTTTGTGGGAGCATGACTCCCAATTGGTTTTGGCCTTGGGTCAAGTTGGGCTGACCCAAACCCATTGGGTTGGGTGCACCACCCTCCATAAGGTTTACTTGACCTATTAGGAGAGTATCAAGTAGGTGTGAAGAGGATTTGACCAAATTCCCCATAGATTTGACCAAAATTTGTTCTATGGCCTTAGGGTAGAATGGTAACATGGCTAATTTTTGAATTTGGATATGTTGGGTATGTTGAGGAAATAGGTTTGGCCAAGTTTCATTAGATTTGGAGTTCATTTGGTATGGTTTGGCTCATATTGACCCATTTAAGTCAAAATGGGTCAAGTTAACTAATTTGACAAATTGGGTCAAAGCAAGGGTTGGGTCAAGTTCATATGACCATTTGAAATGTTTTGGTGGCTTTAGTTTAATTTAATTTAGTTTAGGTTTAAATTTGGTTCATATGACTTCATTTAGGCCAAATGGGTCAAGTTGACCAATTTGACCCATTTGACCTATTTGAGCTAGGTCATGGGTAGGTTTAGGTTTGGTTAGCCATATAAAGTGGATTGGTATCTTTGTTTCCAATCAATTTTGGTTAAGTTTGAATTTGGCTCAACATGACCCTTTAGGGCAAGTTGGGATTAAGGTCAATTGGGCTAGGTTAAGTCTAGTTGGCTAATTGAGGCTTTGGTCAAGTTCAACAAGTCATTTGGAATAAACTTGACCCATTGGTTTCAATCAATTTGGCTTAGATCAAGTTTTGACATATTTTGACTTTTAGGTCAAATTGGGTTAACTTGGGTCAAGTGGATAATTGGGCTAAGTTAGGCTCAAATGTTGACTTGGTCAAGTTCAAACATAGTTCATGAATGAACTTAGATCAATGGTTTTAGTCTATTTGGCCTATGGTGTATTTTACATTAGGTTTCATTTTGGCTAAGTGACTTGGTTAGCCTTAGGTTGACATGGTTTGACCAATTATTGATTGATTGATCATCTCATGATCATGATGAGATCATGATAGGTGAGTTTGATTCAATCCAATTTGGTTAGGATTAAAATTTGGCTCATAAGGGGTACTTTAGGTCACTTTGGGTCAAGTGAGCCTAAGTTGGTCAAATGGATTGGTCAAAGCTTGATTTGAGTTTGATTGAAATATAAATCCATTTGCAAGTGGTTTGAAGTCAAATGAGTTTTGATTCATTCGACAATTTCATATTAAAAGGAAGAACATGAATGGATTTTGGCTTAGTTTTAGAATTGAGTTTGGGTTTAGCGATTGAAGTTTGTATTTATATTTGGATTCCTAATTGAAGGATTGATTGAATCATGAAGAAAAATCAAGAGTTTGGCTTGATTTGAAGTTGTGGCTAAGTCCAAGATTTTGATTTGTAAGGCTTAGGTTGGATTTTGAATGGATTTGAGTTTGATTTTTGGAATTGGTTTTGATTGTTTGAATTTATATTTCATTTATACATTGAATACAAATAAGAATATAAATGGATCATGAGAAAATTTCATGAATTTGGAATGATTTGATCATGATCTAGGCTAAGTCTTTTAAGAGGATATTTAAAGGACTTAGGAAATTTTGGAGTTTTGGATTTGATTTTGAGTTTAGTTTGATTGATTTGAATTTATATTTCATTTATATATGTGAATATAAATGAGTCATGAGAAAATTTTATGAATTTGAAGTGATTTTATCATGATCTAGGCTAAATCATTAAGAGGAAATTTAAAGGATTTATGAAATTTTAGAGTTTTAGATTTGAGTTTTGAGTTTAGTTTGATTGATTTGAATTTATATTTCATTTATATGTGTGAATATAAATGAGATTATAAATAAGTTATGAGAAAATCTCATGAGTTTGAATTGATTTGAAGGTGATTTTGGATAAGTCCTTAAAAGGGAAATTAAGGATTTAAAAAAATGATTTTGAATTGGGAATTTGAATTTTGGATTTAGTTTGATTGATTTGAATTTATATTTCATTTATATATGTGAATATAAATGAGAATATAAATGAGTTATGAGAAAATTTCATGAGTTTGAATTGATTTGATCATGATTTAGGCTAAGTCCTTAAAAGAAGATTAAGGAGTTAAGAAAGATTTGGAATTAAAAATTTCATTCATGGGTTTCAATCATGGATTTCAATCATGTGGCATTGATTTGAGTTTGGAGAAAATCAAATAAGATTGATTTGGAGTTTTATTTGAAGGAAGGAAGGTGAGGAGTGGTTCCAGCTATGTGTAGATAAATTTTCCTAACACCCCTAAGGCATGACCTATTCCTATGGCTAAAACTTCTAAGTATCTAAGGCTAGGTTGAGTGTCCACCTAATCACTAGATATGTCTTAAGACTAAAGAACTCTTAAAGTCTAAAAGAAGTCCTCTATCTAAGATGGAGGGGTTGAGAGCTCATTCTAAAAGTGAGGTCAACAAAGGGACTCCAAATTGGTGTGGTGTGACTGACAAGGAACATCGCAAGTATTGGTGTTGACCGAAATGATCAACAACCGATCACAAGCACTAGAAATAATCTATCCTAACCCAAGGCATAGAAAGAATCCAAAACTAGTGCAATGTGACTCTACTTATATCCAAGATATAAGAGAGGGGGCAATCCACTAAGGGATAGAGTGTGAACCTTCCACTAGGGAAGCTGGTTCAAGTCATCCACAAGGGGATGAGAGGTTTGATTTGATTTAAGTCTCGCTGAGAAATTTCCACTGGGGAAGAGGGTTGAATTTGTTTCCATTTTTAGGTTTGGGATTTTAAGATGGACCTTGTTGGTTTGCGATGGATTGCACTGAGTAAGAGCCATGGAGGCTAGACCTAACTCAGATTTACCAATCCAAAGGGGTAGTCTACTAAACACATAATAGGACTAGCCAACCAAAGGGATGCCTTTTGGTATGTAACAACTCTTAGAAAGCATAGTAGACTTACATCCTCCAGAGTAGAGATCAGTTGCTAGGGTAATCTATTGACAAGATAATAGATTGAACCCAACCTAAGGCTGACTATTGAGTGAATGCTGCTGGGGGACTTAGATCAACTTGAAGATAGTCAAAATTAATTTCATTTTTAGATTTATTTTAATGGATTCCATTGGTTTGAGATGGATCACACTGAGAAGGAGCTTATATCAGCCTAGACCTATCTCAGATTTATTGAACCAAAGGGAGTAGCTTCCCGACCGATGGGAGAACTATCTAAAGGAGTGCCTTTTGGTTTGCAATGATCAATTGAAGGCAAGAAAGTTTGGGGACTCACATCTTCCACTACAAAAGACCACTAGGGTGATCATTTACTTTGGGCCACAAATTAAACCTGACCTAAGGCTGCCCATCAGTTTGCGACAATCATGCCAGGAAGAATGTGTCATAGTCTTACATCTTCCAAAGCGGAATGACTGACGGGGTAATCTGCTTTAGACAAAATGGATTGAACCCGACCTAAGGGTGACAACGGAGTGAGTGCCTACCCAGGGACTTATCTCAACTTAGGTAGTCAGGCAATTCCTATAGGGAGTTTTGCTGACATTGCCCAAAAGATAGGATGCCTGCTTGGGATAAGGGGCGCTTTAGGGGCTTGAATTCCTAATCCACATGAATTTTTTTGTTTGTTTATTTAGTTTGTTTATCGTGGACCTTGTTAGTTTGCGAGGGATCAAATTGAGAAGGAGCTTATATCAGCCTAGACCTATCTCAAATTTACTGAACCAAGGGAGAATCTGCGCATCCACTGAACAAATTCTCCAACCACAAGGTAAGGAAAGGGGGACTCAATCCAAAAGTAACCGGTAGTGTCTAAATGGGGTAAGGATGTGATCCAAATAGAGTGCCCGTAAGGGATGGGGCTAAGGGCTTAATCTAAAACCCTGGAGAAGATGACATGGCTAGTCATATATCAAATAGGTATTCGGTGGCCAACTCAAGGAGAAAGCACAGGGACTCACATCTGCTAAGAGTGGTGTATCCACCGAGTGAGTCGTTGTTAGCATAACAAACATCAATCAACCTAAGGTGTCTGTTAGTTTGCAACAATTAGCCTAGGAAGAAAGCTTGGGGACTCACATCCTCCTATAGCAAAACTGATTGTTGGGACAGTCTATCTTCAGCTCGATAGGTGCCATCACACCTACGGCGACTACTGAGTGAATGCCACTGGCAGACCTATATCGACTCAAACGTAGTAAAGAAAAAATGATCCTCTAGGGGACTTATCCTAAACCTCAAATATAGTTGACCTAGTAGATCATGATGATTAGTTCAGAAAAAAGCATGGGGACTCACATGTTTTAAATAAAACCAACACGAGGTAGCTTCAGCAGACTAAAGACTATACTATAAGGTGCTCGTTGGTTTTGCAATGGCCAAGTTAGGAAGAAAGCTTGGGACTCACATCTTCCAAACAAATGACCACTGGGTGAAATACTAACGAGGTAGCATGTAGACGACCTAGAATAGCTAATGAGTGAGTGCCATAGGGGGCTTGCTCTCACATCAAAATAGCTCAAAGATAGAAAGATTTATGTTTGTTGTAGTGCATGTGTTAAAAGGAATAGGATGCCTCTGGGGGACTCTTACACCTACCTTAAACATGCTAAAGATTTTGATGAAATGGTGCCATGAATGGCAAATGGGAATTCCCACTAAGAAAGGATGTCACTGGGGTTCTCTCACTCCTAACTTAGTTGTACTATTCAAAATAAGATACCTATTGGGTTCTCTCACACCAATTTTAATAGCTCTGGAAGATTGTGTTTATTTTGTGTTTGTGTTGTAAAAGAGGGATAGGATGCCACTGGGGGACTCTTACACCTTACCCTAAACACGCCACGGTGGATTCGTAAGACAAGTAAATAATGCTTTGAAAGAAGAGATAATTTTGATGAAATGGAATTAGATTTTTGTTGATTGATAGATTTGTTTTCAAACATGATTTTTATGGGTAATATTTCTTCAAATAGAGCCCATTAATTGGAAGCATCGGGTGTTCCCCTTTACAATCAATAAGTTGATAAGATCCTCCTTGGTAGGCCTTCTCTATGACATAGGGGCCTTCCCAAGTGGATTCAAACTTGCCTCCCATCTTTTGCAACAATTGGTCTCTCTTAACAAGTTCTCCTACTCAAAAAACCTAGGGTGGACCTTGTTGTGAGCTTGAATCATTTTGGCCTTGAGGTTCTGCAGTGGACTCTCCTCCAAACCTTTGAGCTCTTCTAACTACAACTTTTCATTCTACTCTGTAGAGATCTTGCGACCCAATGTTATCCTTATTGATGAGAGTTAAACTTCTAAAGGTAGAATAGCTTTGGACCCATAAACTAAGGAAAATAGGGTAGATTGAGTTGGGGTTGGGTATGTGGTGCGGTAGGCCTAGAAGGCTTCAACCAACTACTCATTCCACTACCGATTGTTGTCATTAAGATTCTTCTTTAGTATTTGGATGAGAGTTTTGTTGAATGCTTCTGCTAAGCCATTTGCCCTAGGTAGTAGATGGTGGAGTATCTCTAATCTATGTCGTGTCTTCTGGCGAAGATGTTGATCTTGGTGCTTTTGAATGCGACCATTATCGATATAATTCATTGAAACTATATAATATGGTTCCTAAAAAGCGAAGCACATCTTGCTGACCTCAGTGGGATGATTTTTCCCACTTGGAAAAGTAGTTGGTGGCAGCTAAGATGAACCGATGCCCCTTGGAAGAAGGAGGATCGATGGGACCCTGTGGTACCAACACTCGAATGGCCATGAGGCCAATGTAGGGTGTAGAATGTTGGGTGGTTGGTGGAGGACCACCTGTACTTGACACGATGGCATCTCTAGCTACATCCATGTGAATCATCAAGGCCATAGTATCCAATGGTTGATGACCAAGCGAGAATCCCCAAAGATGTTGATGCTCTTGACACTGATAGTGATGGCTAACTCTAGATCGACCATCAAAGCCTCATACTCAACTTCATTATTGGTGCAGGGGTTTAAAGATAGTATGAGAATTTCATCACATCACGGTCTGGAGTTAGGAGAACTATTCCTACCCCTGCCTTTCCTATGAGAATAGATCATGGTGCTTCCCCTTTGTGAAAATAAGCACCATCAAAATATATCTCCTATCGGTGGTTGTTGGCCTCTCCTAAGTTCATGATTTGTTCATTAGGGAGATTGTCACTAAGAGAATTAGTAGGAAGTGGGTGTGCTACTAATAAATCCACTAGTGCCTGTCCTTTTACCACACGGAGGGGTACGAATGTGATATCAAACTGTGAGAGAATCATGGACCATCATGCCAAACATTCGGATAGTGTTGGATGTGTCATGAGATACTATAGTGGATTTATTCTGAAGATCAAGTTCACCTTATGAGAATGCATATAAATCTGTAGCTTTTTGGAAGCAAAGATTAAAGCTAGGCAATGTTTCTCAATAGGTGGATAGTTCACTTCAGCAGGAATAAGATGACGGCTGAGGTAGTAGAGAGTGTTCTCCTTCCCTTCGTCATTATCTTGGACCAACAAAGCGGAGAGAGTCATCCAATGCAGTGTAGAGAATGAGTGGCCTGCTTGGGATAGGGGCTGCTAGAACTAGCGGCTTTACCAAATACTGCTTGATGTCTTCAAAGGCATGCTGGAACTTGTCATCTCACTTGAACTTGGCATTTTTTTTGATAAGTGCTGAAAATGGCTTGCATCTACCGATAGGTTGGAGATAAAGCATCTTAGATATGCCAGCCATGCTTGGAAGGATCTGAGTTGAGTTAAACTTATAGGAGGTGGCATTTCTAAGATAGCTTTGATCTTCTCTGGATCTATTTCTATTCCCCGATGTGGACAACAAACCCAAGGAATTTCCTTGAAGCTACTCCGAATGCACACTTTAGGGGATTCATTTTGAGATTATATTGTCTCAACCATTCGAAAACTACTTTCAAGTCAAAGAGGTGGTCTTCCTTTTCTCTGCTCTTGACTACTAGATCATCAACATAACACTCAACCTAATGATGGATGAGTTCATAGCACCAGCATTTTTAAGGCCTAAAGGCATGACCCTATAATAGAAGATTCTGATCAGGGTTTGGAAAACAATGTTTCTTTCATCTTCAAGAGATATCTTGATTTGGTTATAGCCAGCTTACCCATCCATGAAAGAGAACACTATGTGAGACGAGGCAATGTCTACCATTAATTATGGTATAGGAAGAGGAAACTCATCCTTAGGACATGCCTTGTTAAAGTCCTTCAAATTGACATATATTCAAATTTGGCCATTCTTCTTCTTAACTGGGATGACACTAGCTAACCAAGTAGGATATTTCTCTTTTCTGATGAAAACAACATCGATCAATTTCTTGACTTCAGAAATGACCTTTTGTTCGATTTCAAATCATGCATCTAGGAGCTTGCTTAATAGGGGTAGCATCAAAATCTATTGCTAGCTTATGGATTGCTACGTCAAGAGATAATCCGGGCATCTCTTCATAACTCCATGCGAAGCAATCTTTAAACTCAGCCCATAGCCTAACTAAGTCATTAGTTTCTTCTTCATTCAATGAACGATTGGCATGGAGTTTCTTCTTATATTGATTTCTTTAAGCTTGTTTAATGTTGAATGAATCTCCTCTTCAAATTCTGACGGTGCCTCTTAGATTTGGAGATCATCTCGATCATCTAAGATTTCTAAACACATTATCATAAGAGTTGGGGGTGTGTGAAAAGAACCTATCAGACTCCAAATGATTGATAATAACTAAGCAGTAATCTTCATCATCAACTAGACCCATTATACCGAATCCTCATCCTACTCTTGATTGTGCTTCCTTACGTTGTTCCATAATTTTTCAAAGTACTCGACTATGCGGACCATGTATGATGAACTAAATCTTTTTGTATAAGATTATGAACACAAGGCGAGTAAAAGTCAAATGGTAATTCTATCAATTCTTTAAATGTGTCCTCTTCAAGTTCTACATCAAATTCAGGGCTTGAAGATGATGATCCCAAAAGAATCCCTTTGCCTTCATATCACTGGAAGACTTAGGGACTTCCTTCACTACTAAACCTTTAACTTTCTGAGATGTTAGTGAGGTTAGAGCTAAGGTTTCCACCTACTGCCTAATAGTCTCACATAAACCTGATTCGAATACTTTACTTTTTCTGGAGGCCTGGTCTTCATCTTTTCCTGGATCAAAATTCTCCTCTAATGGAACCCGCTAAGAGGGGTTGGCTGGTGTACTAATCACATTAGACTCCTCCTTCAAGCTGGATTCCAAGTCTATATGAATAGTAGGGGTACTGCTATGAACTGAAACATGATGTATGTTGGCTGATGGCCAACCAGGGGGTCTTCCACCTCTGGAACTGCCTTTATTTCTGCCTCTATCTTAGTTTGGTGGAGGTTTAGTAATCCAACCCACATGTCCATATGATAGAATGAACTGTGGGTGGAATGTGATATGCAGAACTTTTTCTTCTTCAATTCCCCTTTCTTGTTCACTTGGATTTTCATTTTCCTTTTCTTTTTCTTTTATCTTTTCTTTTTCTATATTTTATTTTTGTTTTGCTTTTGAATTTGAATTTTGTCCAACTTCACGAGAATGGGTGTTTTGAGAAAGATAGTAGGTCGTATCCTCATTAATCTCAACCTCTCTAACTAAGAATGGCATTTCATCTCCATTAATCGGTATTCAATCCCATCTTTTCTGAACTTGATGCACTGATGGAGGGAGGATGGAATTATTTTGTTCTGATGTATCCAAGGCCTACCGAGCATAGCAATGAACAAAGTATTCAAATCAATGATGTAAAACTTAGCTTTAGTCTTCCAATCACCTATCTCCAAAGGTAACACTATGGAACATAAATTCTGCTCACCTTGTTCATTGAATCCTCTCAACATCATCTGATTTCCTCAGAGTGTGGAGATGTCAAACCTCAAATAGGAAAGTGTCGTTAGACTCATAATGTTCACTGATGCTCCTGGATCCATGAGAACTCTGGCAAGTCTAAACATGTCCATGTCAACTGTGATGCAAAGGGGACGGTTGTGTTCCAAGTCCCCCAGAAAAAGATCTTCATCTATGAAGGTGATCCCTAAGCTTCTTTTATATAATGTGCCTCTTCACCTATAACGGTCAGCTGAGCTAAGCATATTTCAGGATCAAGGACAGTCTTGATTAGTGCTTCACTCATTTCTTTTGATAAGATAAGGGCATCATATATGCTTAGCTTAGATGGCAACTTTCTTAAATGAGAGAGGACATTGTAGTTCACCTTGGGCTGATCCTCCACAAGCATATCCAAGGGTGGAGCATCCTGTGGAGGGGCTTCTCGATCATCTTTACTAATGACTTGTTTTCCTCTATCTTGAGGTGCTGCCCTAGAAGGTAGAACCTTGCCACTATGAAGGTTGACTTCGGTGATCTCTTATGGTAGGGTAATGGAAGGTTCTACCAGCACATAAGGCTCACCTACCGCTCCTCCTATGGGACCCTCAGAATCAGATGATTCCAAGTTTATCTCAAGAGGAGAACCCATAGTATTCAGAGTAGGGAAGTCCAACTCTGAATCAGAAAGATGAAGATCAGAATTATTATAGTTATTTTTACTTAAAGAGTTATCATTAAAAATAGAAGTAGACAACCTATCAGAAACGACACAAATGTAAATCAAGCTAGCTTTATTCTTCAATTTCTTGGATTTGTTTGGAGGTACAAAGTAAAAATCAAGTAAAGTGAGTGGGGTAAAGGATTTGATGCCCTTATCCGTCGATAAAAGAGTTCTACTAGTAGATGAAGAATAACTAGTTGAAGTGTAGGAAGTCGTTAGTGTGAAAGCTACAACTGTAGGCTAGAGGCTAGACCTGGTCGATGGAGCCATCTTGGGCCACCCATGACACACATGATGCTACTCACCTGAGCTCCCCCTTTCCCCGAGTTGGCACTGGCAACTTGCAAACCTTCCTTGATGTTGGAGGTCTGAGCTGACTCAAACACCTGTAAGAAAAGTTTCATGATCTTCTGGATGATCTTTTTAGAGGTTTTGGATAAAGAAATATCCTAAACTTTCTTTAATTTTGGAAGGATCACAAGTATCCCCAAGGATTACCCTAATGGAACTGGATGGTTGTTCCACAAGGTATTCCCTCGGGATGACTACAACACCGGTCTTAAAGCTATGTTCAAGCCAGTCCTTGAATGTGATGCAATCCTCTAAAACATGGCCTAGTATATAGTGGTAGGGGAAAACATTAGGATTATGACTTTTGCCTCCAGTCTCCTAAGCTCAGGTAGCTAAAAATCAGGCTTCTTTAAGAGATTATTAAAGATCTTTCTGATTACCTCCCTCTTAAATAAATAAAGTTTGTTAAGCTTCTCTAAAAGAGTAGGATCATATACGGTGGTATGTGTGCCACTTGGTGGTATGGTGGCGGTGCTGGCCATGGAGGCTACTGTGGAGGCCAGTAGGGCTATCTCGGTGGTGGTAAAGGAGGTGGAAGTGAAGGATTTTGAGGTTGTGGTCTCTTGGATTGATCTCTAGCTAGTTGCTTCCCTTATCTACCACTGTCATGGCTCCTGGCTTCTTCTCATAGACCTTCTGTGGCTTTGCATTAGGCAACTGGTCTTGAAAAGGCAACTGCTTGGCCTCTCTTTGTAGACTAGCTACCATGTTGATTTGCTTAAATGTTTTGATAGTGAAGCCCTTAAGCATGAAGGTGACCGGCCATGGATATTCTTTAGAAGAATCTCAATGGCATGCTGCTCAGACAGCTGCAGCTTGCATTTCATACTCAGGTTACACCATCGGAGAATATAATCAATAGGCAAAATTTTTAAACTGAGCATGATTAAAACCTTAATTAGCGGAATAAGCATGTTTTTGAAAAATTTCAAATATCGCTTAATCATGACTTGCCGACTCAGAGCTATCAATACCGTTAAAGAAGGCCATAGAAAATTTTTTTTTTTAAAAGGGAATTTACATACATATCACACAATTCTTATATATTTACATATCTATCATCATGTAAAAATTTTTTTTGGCCTAAATTTTTTTTTTTAAAGGGAATTTACATACATATCACATATAAAATATTTTTTATTTAAAAAAGAGAATTTACATACATATCAAACAATTCTTATGTATTTATATATCTAACATCTAAAGTTAGATATTTACTTATCTATTTTTCTATGCTTAAAAGAAACATTTCATTTTAAAAGTAAATAAAGTGGTATTTTGATGTGATATTAAAGATTAGAGTGTTATATATGTAAAATTAAAATTTATGTGTTAAATATATAAATACATAAGAATTGTGTGGTATTTATATAAATCCACTCAAAAAATACAAATTTTATAATTTTGTTGAGAGACCTCAACTTTAATTTATCTTTTTTTTAATAAATATCTAAATTTTATATTAAAATATATTTATTTTTATTTACATAAAAAGATATATTTTATTAAAATTTAATAATCTTTTTTATATGTAAAAATTGAAGTTTAGTTATTATATATGTAAATACATAAGAATTGTGTGGTATATATATAAATCCCCCCAAAAAATACTAAACTTTTAATTTTGCTTAGGCCAGGATATGTTTAAAAATATATAATAAATTTATAATAAAAAAAATTAATTTCATATTTACATAAAAAATTTATACATATATATTATACATTGAAGCTA
This sequence comes from Cymbidium sinense, assembly GCA_021442155.1. Lineage (NCBI taxonomy): Eukaryota > Viridiplantae > Streptophyta > Magnoliopsida > Asparagales > Orchidaceae > Cymbidium > Cymbidium sinense. The sequence continues at coordinate 73,168,778 of CM038214.1, forward strand.
AATTTATACAATAAAGAACCTAAATTTATATAATATAGAAGCTAAATTTTATTATAAATTTATTATACATTTTTGAACGTATCCTGATCTAATAGAGAACTTCATTCTTATGTTTTTACATATTTAAATTTAAAATTTCATATTTACATAAATATTATAAATTTTTTAATTTTATATAAAAAAGATTATTAAATTATAATAAAATTTATCTTTTTATGTATATAAAATAAATATATTTTAAATATAAAATTTAGATATTTATTAAAAAAAGATAAATTAAAGTTGAGGTCTCTCAGAAATTATAAAATTTGAATTTTTTGAGTGGATTTATATAAATACCACACAATTCTCAGATTTATATATTTAACACATAAATTTTAATTTTACATATATAACACTCTAATCTTTAATATCACATCAAAAAATACCACTTTATTCACTTTTAAAATGAAATGTATCTTTTAAGTATAGAAAAATATTAGATAAGTAAATATCTAACTTAGATGTTAGATATGTAAATACATAAGAATTGTGATATGTAAATTCCCTTTTAAATAAAAAAATATTTTCTATGTGATATGTATGTAAATTCCTCTTTAAAAAAAAAAATTTAGGCCAAAAAAAAATTTTATAACCGATGATGATATAAATATATAAGAATTGTGATATGTATAAATTCCCCTTTAAAAAAAAATTTTCGGCTCCGCTGACCATGATCATACCATCGGTAATATACATTCGTTAAACCAAGCGACTGCGGCTATTTTGAAATTTTTTAAAAATGTGCTTATTCTGCTAATTAAGGTTTTAATCATGCTTAGTTTAAAAATTTTGCCTAATCAATAAGGGACTTACCTAAGTGTTCTTGTGCTACAATGAGATCACCTACAATAATCCTTTGCTGAGCTCTAGCAAACCTCTTGATAAAGAGTTGCTCCAACTTAGCAAATGTCTTTGCTGAACTGTTGGAAAGTTCCATACCAATCAAAAGCAATCCCTGCTAGGCTACTAACGAAGAGGCAAAATAGTAAAGCATCGCTACCACTAGCATTGCAACAACTGGCCTTGAAGTGTGCTATATGCTGCCTTAAGTTTCCACTACCATCAAAGCTTTCGAAGGAAGGTGGAACAAAACCCTTGCGATATGGATTGCATCAAATTCCAATGGGTAGGGTCTACCCTTTGGAATCGATGATCCTCCCTGGGCTTGAGCCAATGCTTCCTTCACTTGCTCAACCATGGATCTGATGTCTTTTTCTTGTATGGAGGTGCTTTCCACTACCTTCCTATACATGCTAGTGCTACCTTGCTCAATAGGAGGTAAGGTCTTGGGCCCAAGACATGCACTAACTCTAGATGACTAATGTCGACTGTAGTAGGATGAACTGCTGAGGCTTATTTCTGAAGTACTAAAATTTCTGCCAATAAATCCTCAAGCTCCCTCACCATCCTATCTATCTGCTCATCTTTTTTCTTTAACTAATATTGAAAGGTGTTGGGCTGATTGGGCTATGTCTTCCTGATCAACCTCATCACCTTCCATGGCCTGCTGCTCCCTGAGGAGAGATCCCCTAGTATCTACCATGCAGACCCTAGCTGAGTCTCCCAACAAATCATCTTCATTGGGATCAAAGCTGATGTTCTCCTCATATGACCAATCATACCCCATAATCTCCTACTTCTCTACAAGATAATGTGCTACTATCTCCTCGAGAAAATGATCAATCTGAATGGGAACAAATGATTTTGGCTGACCGATGTGATCATTGTCATGCACTGAGAGACACCAGACCTTTCCTACTGCTAAAAAGTTAATCCTATGAGGACTGTACTCACTAGAAGATACACACTCTTGCCTGTCGCTAGCTATGAAAGGGGTGACATTTCTAGGACATTCCACTATCATTGATGTAGCTAGGCTATCATCTACTACCTCTGCAATAGTTGTTACCATCTCCATGTCCTACTGAACTGGTGGAGTTGGTGAAGGGACAACCACTATGCTTCAGGGTCACCACTCCCTCCACACCACCACTAGGGCAGAATGTCGAGCAGGAGAGCTCGGCCTCTCCACAGTAGGCGGTGTAGATGGAGTAGGATCCCTCACCATAGCCAGATCACCAATGGGGTACACTTCTCCCCAGATATGGCCTTGATGGCTTTTGATGGAACTGGAGATGTTATAATGTGAACTGGTGATGGAGGACAGGGGGTAGAGCTATGTGGTCGAGACACCACCGACTCTCTATGAATAGGAGCTGTCCTCCTGTGATCACTGGTCCTAGTAAGTAGGATGCTATCTGTATGGTCGACATGAGTAGCGTGCTGAGCTGGAAAGTCGATAAGTGCAGAAGCTACTGACTGGTGACTGAACCTCCACCTCTCTCAACTGGTGATATGAATAGATGTATGGGCCTCTCTAGCCCTCTCCTATCGAATATGTTTTCCCATGCTACAAGGGATGATGGATCTCAAATCAAATTGAGCTCCGGACTTTGAACGTCCATAAGCTCCACCAACCTGGTGCAAGATTGATTGGAGGCCGGCATACAATCTCCTGCTCTAAGTAACTGAGGGCTAATGCTAAACCATTAGTGGAGGTGAAGTATGAATCCTCCTAGCATCCTCTCTATCTGACCCAAAGAGAGGATGAAACTAGTTTGCTGTAATCTACAGGGTGATTAAAGTAGGTACCTCCTCTACTACTGACCTTGTAGCGGCCTCCATCTCCCTGGCAATCCTAGTATAATACCGCTTGATCATGCAATTTTTATTTCTCCTTTGTGTCCTAGTAAGATGAGCAGAGTGAGAACTAGACCCAACCTCAAAGGCTAGGGAGGCAATCTCTGGAATCAGAGGAGCTTACCCTTATAGGGTGCCAAAGAGTGTGCACTAGCCCTCACTAGGGCATCACGGGAAACCATGGGGTGCACAAGCTATCACTATCACTACTGAAGTTGGTGGGACTGCCATTGCTTTCTTCTTTAATGAGTAGATATTTGAATTTGAAGGTAAATCAATCTGGATGACCGGCTTCTGCCCGGCCACCATAATCCTATTGCCAGTTGTAAGGGGAGTGCCCTCACATGTTATCCTCACTCCCTCAAATCCTCTACCGAAATGGATAAGGTGGGTATGATCCACTCAGGGGAAATTGTCCTAGTCGAAGGCCAAGTCCATGTCGTGAGGGAAAGTGAACAAAAACTTCTATGAGCCTGCCATTTCAAATCAACGCAAAAAATTAAGAGACTGAATTGTAGCTGTACTGATGCTGAGAATCTACAAATTTAGGAAATGAGCTTGGATCATATTTCTATTTTTGTGATTTTTTTAATTTGAATTAAAAATTTGAACCCACATCCAACATCTTGGAAGTGTTAAGTGGGGTTCAAATGGATTAGAGTAGATTTAAAAATTTGATTGAAAAGAGGAATCTTGAATATGAATCTAACTCCAACAAATTTGGTTATGTTGAAATTTGGATTCAAATATTTTTAGAAGGATGCTTCCATAGGTTCATGTTTGAAATTATATTTTGATTTTAGGACCCTTTCCATTAACAAATTTGGGTATGTTAAAGTAAGGGTCAATTGGTTTTTCTTTTTGATTTGGAATTTTACTTAGCAAATTTGGGTATGCTAAGTGAAGTGTTTAAAAAAAATTGTTTATTTTATTTTTTTGTGAATTGTTGTTTGATTTTGAAAATTAGAATTCCCACTTAGCAAATTTAGGTATGCTAAGTGAAGAACCCAAGTGTGTTTTTGAAAGATCTTTTTGAAAATAAGATTCTTATCAAATTTGAGTATTCTAAGAAGATCCTAAAGTGTTTCATTTATTTTTGGATATTTTGATTTTTGTAAAACTAGGATCCTTAGCAAATTTGGGTATTCTAGGGAAATCCTAATGTGTTTCCTTTTGGTTTTGATTTATTTTTGATTAAAAGTGGAGACTTTACTTTACCAAATATGGTATGCCGAAGATGAAGTTCCATTTAATTTTGTGAAATGGAAATTTCACTTAGCAAATTTGAGTATACTAAATGAAATTCCAAAAGATGTGTTAAAATTTTTTTATTTTATTTGCCTTTGAAAATGGAAACTTCTCTTTAGCAAATTTGGTATGCTAAAGAATGAAGTTCCAAAGGTGCTTGAGAATTTTTTTTTTTTTTGAATTTGGAGACTTTACTTAGCAAATTTGAGTATGCTAAATGAAGTTCCAAATGTGTTTGAAAATTTTTGGTTTTGAATTTGGAGACTTCACTTAGAAAATTTGAGTATGCTAAATGAAGTTCCAAATGTGTTAGAAAATTTTTGGTTTTGAATTTGGAGACTTCACTTAGCAAATTTGAGTATGCTAAATGAAGTTGCAAATGTGTTTGAAAATTTTGGATTTTGGATTTGGAGACTTCACTTAGCAAATTTGAGTATGCTAAATGAAGTTCCAAATGTGTTTGAAAATTTTTGGTTTTGAATTTGGAGACTTCACTTAGCAAATTTAAATGCTAAATGAAGTTCCAAATGTGTTTGAATTTGGAAAATATGATTGTTGTGTTTTGATTTTTGAAAAGAAGACTTCCATTCAACAAATTAGGGTATGTAGAAATGGAAGTCAATCTTATTTTGCAAATGTGAAAATTTTACTTTGTGTGTGATTATTGCTTTTTGAAAGAGGGAATTCCACCTTAATCATATATGGAATATGTTTAAGTGGCATTTCCAAATGATATTATTTTTAATTGGAAATGAAATCTTCATTCAATAAATTTTGGTATATTGAATGAAGATGTTCACATATGCTTTTGAAAAAATTAGTTTGTTTTAAGATGAAACTCTCATTCAATAGGTGTGGGTGTATTGAATGGCAAGGTTCATGTGTGCTTTTTGAAAGTTTTATTTTTGATTTTGATTTTGACTTTTGGAAAGATGATTGTTCATTTTATTTTGAAAATGAATTGAAGGAAGATGTTCATTTGTGCTTTTGGAAAAGATTGTTAGTTTTATTTTTGAGGATTCCTATATATAAAAATTATGAGAATTATTAGATGAGGGTGATTTAAGAAAATTTCATGAAAAATATTTTATTATGTGCATTTTTTGAAAGTGTGCATTTTGAAAAGAAAGATTTTTATGAAAAATTTATTTTATCTTTATTATTTTAGAATGAACCTTTCCTTATCATAAAAATGATTAAGAGGAAGTCTTTAAATGTTTTCATTTATTTAGATCTTTTTATTTTTGCATATTGGAGAACCCAATAGGGGTTTTAAGACCAACACGGGTTGAGGTCCTAAAACCTAAAGATGTTGGCTAGCTTAACTTAAGAATGAAATAAGCTAAGTGTCAATGGAAAGAAAGATAGTTTCAAATTCATACCAAAGTACAAACCCACTATCAATACTCAAAGACAATGATCATTTACCAAAGATGGAGAGAGGAACCATCCCCAGCGGAGTCGCCAGAAAAATCCATGGTGAAATATTTCTACCTTCATCTATCCTTTCTGGGAGAGGATAAATGAAAATAGAAATATATGCCTTTAGTTGGGACACCATGTAGATTTGCATATGTTTTTATTGAGGGTGATCGGGTACGACATTGAGGAGAGGTGTACTATCTCAAAAGATAGAAGTCACCACCCTACAATGGACCTAATCACTTCAACAAGGACATCTAAGGACAATGGGTCTGCATATGTACCAAAGATTCTTCCCCTACTTTACATGGAAATATAAAGTAAGGTTTATTTTAAACCAGGTTCATTAAGTTCCCTACAAGGGCAAGCCCCCATAGTTAATTACATCCTAAAGAATGAGAACCTTAGAATACTCACGATTAAGGTAAATGATCTTTGTCTCCAAATATTTTAATACGTAGGACTATCAATCGATTAGTCTATTTTGGAAGATCAAATGGGATTGATCAAGAAGAGGGAGTTATTATCAAAGCTAAAGGAAGATAAGTAGGAGATGCCCATGATGCTAGGAAACCTAACAAACATCTCAAACTATCCAAAGGTTGGGCTTTACATTTTTGAAATTGATTTAATTTGTTTGAGTTGAATTTTTATTAGAAATTTAGGGCTTATGATTCCACAACAGAAGATGATGGAAATGCCTAAGAGCTTATGATTTAAGCTTATGGTCCACAAAGGGGAGAAGTAACCTCAGAACCTAAATCTAGGGAGCTTTGGCGGGGGCAGAAAGCACAACTTAAATCTAAGGAGAAAATGGGCATTTGGTTTGCCTGCACAAGAGAGGACAAACCACCTGACTGCTTGGACTTACAGCCGCCTGAGGGTGGCTGCCAACTAACTCCTCCTATGATTTTAAATTCATGTAGGCAAGTCAAGTTTTATGATGCAAGATAGCTAGTTATTTATTTAGAAAGAGACTAAGTCCTTAAACTAACTCCCTAAAGACTAGATCATGTAAGGGCATGTTTTAAATGACCAATCTAATGCAATAAATTAATTTTTTATTTTTGGACAATCATTTTGACTCAGCTAATATGATTCATATGCCTAATGCATGAGAAATGAGATTATTGGCCAAAATCAACGAGAAGTGAGGAGCTGTGTTTCCACCATGGCTCTTAAAGGTCAAGCCAAATTTCACTAGCAAAGGTGGAAGCCCTATAATTAAGAGTGAAAATAATATACATTTGTGCATGATGTTATAAAAGATGTACTCATCAACTAAGGGGTTGCTAATTCTTTTATCTTAATTTTTATCCTAAGCTTTAAGTGAGGTTATGAGTTCTTTATTTTTAGTTTTCAATTGTTAGATTTGGCAGAAGATTTATTTTTCCTAAGAGCCTAATCCACATCCATGGCATACATAAAGCAAGGAAGAAACTAAGAAAAGGATGCCACTTAATTCACAAGCTAAACAAATCATCAATCAATTTATAAAGCTAATCACAAAAGAATAAGAGGTCATTATGGTCAGGTACCATCGCACAAACCCAAAAATAAATTGGGTAGCTGAGATGAACCCTTATACAACCTGGATTACAAATGAATTACATACAATTAAGCAAGGGATTCATTATTATGGGGGTATTCGAACTTCACTCCTTCATTCTTCTTTTCTTCTTTCTTCTTCCTTTCTTCTTTCTTCTTTGATTCCTTCTTTTGGATGGTTGGAATGTGGATGCTCCAAAGGCTTCACATGGTGTATAAGATGAGATCTTATGACCAATGCTCATCCTAATCCCCATAACAATCATTCTAAAATCTTAATTGTAAAAAATTACATGAAAAGGAAAAGTAAATCTAGCTAACACCTGCAAAATAAAGGTTAGCTAAACAAACCACAAAATCCCAAGCATGTATATTGACTTATCAACCCACACATGGGTGACTAAGTCCACCTAGCCTATTGGATCATGCTTAGGGGTATAAGCACCTGCACAACAAAGTCATTTATATTTTTATTTATTACAGTGCCCCTTAAGCACAATCCCCTGCAGAAGACAATGGTTAGACTAAGATCGCCCTACCATTCATTCTATACACATTCACCCTAACATCTAGACTAAAACATATATCTAAAACAAAAGCAAGCATCAAATCATGCACCGCCCTAACCTAAAGCTAGAAGTGGTTTCTTAGCCTAATGTGTGTGCTTTAGAGGTTTGTGTGGTGTGCTTAGCTATGGCTTTAAGTTTAGAGTTTTCTAAGTGTGAAGCATATTCAACTTAGAGGAGGATTTTGTTTAAGTGATTTAATTGTTTTGGATTAATTTTATTTTATGTTTTGATTGGGTTTAAATGAATCCTACAATCAATTACAATGTTTTAAAGAGAGGGAAAGAGAAGAGAACTTCTCTTTCCTTCCCTAACCTAAGTAATTTCTAAAGTGGATTCATATTTTAGTTTTGTTTAGTGAATGTTTTAATTAAGTGTTTTAATCCATTTTAAGTTTATATGAACTCTAAACAAACTTATTCAAAAAGAAAGGCATTTTAAGATTAAGTAAAATGAACTAAATTCACAAAACATACATCGCATGTATAACATGTATAACATGCATATGAATGAGTCCTAAACATATCTATACATGCAAATGGGAATATTTAGCACACTTTATGATGCATGCTAAGTAATTTACTTAAGCAAATTTGAAATTTTATGATGCATGATTTTTCATTAAGTAGCAAAGGGGTTTCTTATCCAACTTTCACATGCATACATGAATGTATGAAAGGCATAAGTGAGTACGATGCCATTGTAAACCAGAGGTGTAACGTACAAGACCTACTTAGGGCTACTTAAAGCCTCACAACCTCGGGGTTTTCCAGACTAATATACCACTTTCCTTAAATACAAGCATATGTACAAAAGAAATGAATGGAAAAGAAAGAATGCAAAAGTTGGTGTTGGTTGATTTATTTTTGTTTATGTAATTTATATGTGCAAGCATAGGTATCCTTCTTAAGTGATGGTATAGGAATGAATAGGATATGGAATTAAGCAAGTGTTAGGTTCTTTTCAAATGAGCCATACACCTTGCCAATCCTATTCAAAACTATACTAAAAGAGAAGAGAAGGAAAACCTACACTAAGCACATTCTTATATTTTACTCACATGCAAACTCATAAGTCAGATATAAGTAACACACTTTCAATTTTGATAATTGATCCATATTTTTCGAAAATAATTTGAATTTAATAGTGATAATAGCCACTCATATTCTTACTTTAGCCAACACATGCAATTTGACATAAAGAAAACATTTTCATTTTAAATTTGATTTTTGAAAAGCATGGATGCATGAAACCATATGACACACATATTTAGCATGTTGGAGAAGAACTAAAGTAATGAAATCATGTAAACACATTTACTTCAATTAAATCCTAAAGACAATCTTATGAAATAAGAAAGCTTAAAGTAAATCAAAGTTTATTTAATATGAATTTTTTGATTTTAAATTTGATTTAATTTTGAAAATGTGAATTAAGTTTGCTATTACTAACCCATTCCCACATATGTTTGACATTTTTGTTCAATTTTTAGATGATTAGATTAATTTTATATTTTTTTATTAGGTTAAGGTATGAATTAAACATGTTAATTATCCCTTACCTACACCACCTTAGCATAGTTAATTAAATAATTATGAGGCAATGAGATGACACAAAACCTCACAAGGAATTTAAATTTGCAATGCACCTAGGAAGAAAGGGGCCTAATGCAATTGTTTACTTGACCTATTAAGAGAGTATCAAGTAGGTATGAAGAGGATTTGACCAAAATTTGTTCTATGGACTAGGTGTAGAATGGTCATTTGGCTGATTTTGAATTTTGATATGTTGGTAAGTTGAGAAAATAGGTTTGGCCAAGTTTCATTGGATTTGGAGTTCATTTGGTATGGTTTGGCTCATGTTGACCCATTTAGGTCAAAATGGGTCAACTTGGTCAAGTTGACCAATTGGTCAAACTGTCAAACTAAGGGTTGGGTCAAGTTCATATGACCATTTGAAATATTTTAGTGGCTTTGGTTTGATTTAATTTGGTTTAGGTTTGAATTTGGTTCATATGACTTCATTTAGGTCAAATGGGTCAAGTTGACCAATTTGACAGATTTGACCTATTTGAGCTAGGTCATGGGTAGGTTTAGGTTCGGTTAGTCATATGAAGTGGATTGGTATCTTTGTTTCCAATCAATTTTGGTTAAGTTTGAATTTGGCTCAACATAACCCTCAAGTTTGGTTCAAGGTCAGGCTAGGTTAGGTCTAGTTGGCCAATTGAGGCTTTGGTCAAGTTCAACAAGTGATTTGGAATGAACTTGACCCATTGGTTTCAATCAATTTGGCTTAGATCAAGTTTTGATAGATTTTGACTTTTTAGGTCAAGTTGGGTTAACTTGGGTCATGTGGCCAATTAGGCTAAGTTAGGCTCAAATGTTGACTTGGTCAAGTTCAAACATAGTTCATGAATGAACTTAAATCAATGGTTTCAATCAATTTGGCCTATGGTGGATTTTGGCGCATTATGTTTCATTTGGCTAAGTGTTGACTTGGTCAACCCTTAGGTTTGACTTGGTTTGACCCAATTTGATTGATTGATCATCTCATGATGATTGATCATGAGAGGCATAGTCAATTTGGTTAGGATTAAAATTTGCCTTTAAGGGTAAGTACTTAAGCTCACTTTGGGTCAAGTGAGCCTAAATGGGTCAAATGGCTTGGTCAAAGCTTGATTTGAGTTTGATTGAACTTGTATATGGACTTATGATTGAAATATAAATCCATTTGCAAGTGGTTTGAAGCCAAATGGGTTTTGATTCATTTGATAATTTCATATTAAAAGGAAGAACATGAATATATTTTGGCTTAATTTTGAATTGAGTTTTGGTTTAGTGATTGAAGTTTGTATTTATATTTGGATTCATGATTGAAGGATTGATTGAATCATGAAGAAAATTCAAGAGTTTGGCTTGATTTGAAGTTGATTTGGCTAAGTCCAAGATTTTGACTTATAAGGCTTAGGTTGGATTTTGAATGGATTTGAGTTTGATTTTGGAATTGGTTTTGATTGTTTGAATTTATATTTCATTTATATATGTGAATATAAATGAGAATATAAATAGATCATGAGAAAATTTCATGAATTTGGAATGATTTGATCATGATCTAAAGAAGTCTTTTAAGAGGAAATTTAAAGGACTTAGGAAATTTTGGAGTTTTGGATTTGATTTTGAGTTTAGTTTGATTGATTTGAATTTATATTTCATTTATATATGTGAATATAAATGAGAATATAAATGAGTCATGAAAAAATTTCATGAATTTGAAGTGATTTGATCATGATGCAGGCTAAATCCTTAAGTTGAATTTTAAAGGATTTAGGAAATTTTGGAGTTTTGGATTTGAGTTTTGAGTTTAGTTTGATTGATTTGAATTTATATTTCATTTATATATGTCAATATAAATGAGAATATGAATGAGTTATGAGAAAATCTCATGAGTTTGAATTTATTTGAAGGTGATTTTGGATAAGTACTTAAGAGGGAAATTAAGGATTTAAAAAAATTGATTTTGAATTGGGAATTTGAATTTTGGATTTAGTTTGATTTATTTGAATTTATATTTCATATATGTATGTGAATATAAATGAGAATATAAAGGAGTTATGAGAAAACTTCATGAGTTTGATCATGATTTAGGCTAAGTCCTTAAGAGAAGATTAAGGACTTAAGAAAGATTTGGAATTAGGAATTTCATCCATGGGTTTCAATCATGGATTTCAATCATGTGGCATTGATTTGAGTTTGGAGAAAATTAAATAAGATTGATTTGGAGTTTGACTTGAAAGAAGGAAGGTGAGGAGTGGTTCCAGCTAAGGGTAGGAAAATTTTCCTAACATCCCTAAGGCATGACCTATTCCTATGGCTAACTCTTCTAACTATCTAGGGCTAGGTTTAGTGTCCACCTACTCACTATTTGTGTCTTAAGACTAAGGAACTTTTAAAGTCTAAGAGAAGTTTTATGTCTATTATGGAGGGGTTGAGAGCTCATTCTAAAAAATGAAACAGGTATGTGAGATGGAAATCAATTTTTTGAAAGAGGAGATCTCAACTTAATCATATATGGAATTTATTAAGTGGGATTTCAAAGATGTCATTTTATTTTGAAATGAAATCTTCATTCAATAAATTTGGGTATATTGAATGGAGATGTTTATATGTGCTTTTGAACAATTTATTTTTTTGATTTTGTTTGAGAATGAAACATCCATTCAATTGAATGGAGAGGTTTCACATGTGCTTTTTGAAAAATTTATTTTTTGATTTTGTTTGGAAAGGTGAACATTTCAACTTAACACATGTGGAATGTGTTGAATGGAATTTCAAGGTTGTAAAGTTTTTTGTTTGAAGATGCAACATCCATTCAACATATTTGAATGTATTGAATGGATAAACTTATGTTCAAATTTTGTGCTTTTGAAAACATGATTGTTGAAATTTTATCTTTGAAAATGAGGTCTTCACCAAAATGAATTGAGTGAAGAAGCTCATTTGTGCTTTTTAGAAAATGTGATTATTGGAATCTTACTTTTGAAAATGAAGTCTTCACCCAAAATGAATTGAATGAAGGAACTCTTTTGTGCTTTTTAGGAAATGTGATTGTTAGAATTTTATTTTTGTAAAGATAATCTTACATATAACAATCATAAAGATTGTTAGATGAAAATGATTTAGGAAATTTTTTGTGCAAAAATATTTTATTATGTGCATTTTTGAAAGAGTGCTTTTTGAGGAACATGATTTTTATAAAGGATTTATTTTGTCTTTATTATTTTAGAATGAATATTTTTATATCATAGAAATGATAAGGAGGAAGTCTTTAAATATTTTCTTTTTATTAGAATTTTTTTACCCATAATGGGGGTTTTAAGACCAACACGGGTGAGGTTATAAACCCAAAGATGTTAGTGAACTTGACTTAAGGATGAAATAAGCTAAGTGCCAATGGAAAAGAAAGATAGTCTTGGATTCATAAAGGTACAAACCCACTATCGATACTTAGAGACAATGATCATTTACCAAAGATGGAGAGAGAACCCTCCCAGTGAGTCGCCAAAAAATCTATGGTGAAAATTTTCAATTTCTTAAAAGAAATGTATACTTCCATCTTCACTCTAATGATAAAATGAAGATAGAAATATACTTTTTTTATGCATTTGGACACCATGTAGATCCATAGATGTTCTTAAGGTGATCGAGTAAGACATTGAGGAGAAGTGTATTATCTCAAAGATAGAAGTCACTACCCTACAATGGACCTAATCACCTGAATAAGGACTCACAATGGGTCTGCATGTGTACTAGAGATTCTTCCCCTACTTTACATGAAAAGTAAAGCAAGGTTTATTTTAAATTGGGTTCATTAAGTTTCTATAGGGGCAAGCCCCCATAGTTAATTACATTCTAAGGAAGGGAATTCCTTAGAATACTCGATTAAGGTAAATGATCATTCTAAAGATTGCAATAGGTAGACTATCAATCGATTAGTTTATTTTGGAAGATCAAATGGATTGATCAAAGAGAGGGAGGTATTATCGCCAAATGAAGATAAGTAGGAGATGCTCACGATGCTTGGAAACCTAGCCAGAATCTCAAACTATCTTATAGTTGGGCTTTACATTTTTGAAATTGATTTAATTTATTTGAGTTGAATTTTTCATTAGAAATTTAGGGCTTATGATTCCACAACACAAGATTATGTAAATGCCTAGTAGGTGAGGATTTATACTTATGGCCCACAAAGGGGAGAAGCAACCTCATAACCTAAAGCTAGGGAGCTTTGGCGAGGGCCAAAAGCACAACCTAAATCTAAGGCAAAAATGGGTATATGGTTTACCTCCACAAGAGAAAGTAAACCACTTGACTACTTAGACTTACAATTGCCTGGGGGTGGCCGCCAACTAACTCCTCCTATGATTTTAAATTCATGTACCCGAGTCATATGCTTTATGCAAAATAGCTAGACTATTATTTATTTAGAAAGAGTCTAAGTCCTTAAACTCAATCCCTAAGAGACTAGATCATGTAAGGGCATGAAAAATGACCGAGATCTAATGCAAAACATATTACATATTATTTTCATTTTTGGACAATCATTTTGACTCAGGCTTATAGGATTCATATGCCTAATGCATGAGAAGATTATTGTCCAAAATCAGCAAGAAGGAGGAGGTGTGTTTCCACCATGACTCTCAAAGGTTAAGCCCAGTTTCTCTGGAAAAGGTGGAAGCCCTCCAATCAAGAGTGAAATAAGATGTTTTTGTGCATGATATTATAAAAGAAATACTCATCCAGCTAAGAGGTACTAATTGTTTTATCTTGATTTTTAACTTAGGCTTTAAGTGAGGTCATGAGTTATTTAATTTTACTTTTGAGTTGATTAATTTGGTAAAATATTTATTTTTTCCTAAGAACCTAATCATCATCCAGGCCATACATCAAGCAAAGAAAACTAGGAAAATGATTTCATTTTAATGACAAGCTAAACAAATCATCAATCAATTTATAAAGCTAACAAAAGAATAAGAGACCATTTATGGTCGGGCACCACCGCACAAACCCAAAAACAAATTGGGTAGTTGAGCTCTACCCTTATACAACCTGGATTACAAATGAATTAATTTACAATCAAGTAAGAAAATTCATGTTATGGTGGCCTTCAAGTTTCATTTCTTCGTTCTTCTTTTCTTCTTTCTTTCTTTGGTTCTTCTTTTGATGGTTGGAATGTGGATGCTCCAAAGGCTTCACATGGTACATAATATGAGATCTTATGACCAATGCTCATCCTAATCCCCATAAAAATCATTCCAAAATCCTAACTACCAAAAATTACATGAAAAGGGAAAAATGGAAATCTAACTAACACTTGTAAAATAGAGATTAATTAAAAAAAACAATACAAATCCCAAGCATATCTATTGGACTTATCACCCCACACATGAGTGACTAAGTCCACCTAGCCTTTTGGATTGTGCTTAGGGGTATAAGCACCTACACAACAAAAGCATTTATATATTTATTATAATGCCCTTGACCACAATCCTCAAGATAATGGTTAGACTAAGATCGCCTTCCACCAATGCACATACACCCTAACATCCAAACTAAAACAAAACATCAAAAAAAAAGCAAACATCAAACCATGCACCTAATCTAAAGCTAAGTGGTGACTTAGCCTATGTGTGCTTTTAATGTTTGTGTGGTATGCTTAGCTATGGTTTTAAGTTAGAGTTTTCTAAGTGTGAAGAGTGTTCAACTTAGAGGGGGAGGGGGGGGGGGTTCATTTAAGTTGTTTAGTTGTCTTGGGTTGATTTTATTTTTTGTTTTGATTAGGTTCAAGTGAATCCTACAATTAATTACTAGGTTATAAAGAGAGGGAAAGAGAAGAAAAAAAAACTTCTCTTTCCTTCCCTACCTTAAGTAATTTCTAAAGTAGATTCATATTTTAGTTTTGTTTAGTGAATATTTTATTATGTGTTTTAATTAATCCTAAGTTTAGATCAACTCTAAACAAATCTATTCAAAAGAAAGGCATTTTAAGATTAAGTAAAGTGAATTAATATCACAAAACACATCACTTGATTTCTTTCCCAACATGTATAACATGCACATGGATGAATCCAAAGTTTATCTATACACATCAAATGAGAATGTTTAGCACACTTTATGATGAATGCTAAATGAGTTACTTAAGAAAATTTGAATGCTTATGATGCATGATTTTCATTAAGTAGAAAAGCGGAGTTTCTTATCCAATTTTCACATGCACACATGAATGTATGAAAGGCATAAGTGGCTACGGCACCATTGTTAGCACCAAGTGTAAGTTACAAGATCTACTTAGGGCTACTAAAACCTCAAGGTTGTCTAGACTAATATACCACTTTCCTTAAATACAAGCATATGTACAAAAGAAATGAATGGAAAAAAAAGGATGCAAAAAGTTATACTTGATTGTTTGATTTGTTTATGCAATTTATATGTGTGAATATGAAGATCCTTCTTAGGTTATAACATGGAAGGGGATAAGACTAGATTTGAGCAAGTGTTATGTTCTTTTAAAAGAACTGTACACTTTGCAAATCTTATTCAAATCCATGTTAAGAGGAAAGAAAGAAAGCAACCATAAGACACCTTTTTATATTCAAATGCAAACTTATAAATAAAAAATAAGTAACACACTTTCAGTTTTGGTAATTGATTCATATATTTTGAAAATAATTTGGAATTTAACACTGATAATAGCCATTCAAATTTTTTTACTTTAGCCAAAACATGCAATTTGACATAAGGAAAACATTTTCATTTTAATTTTATTTTTGAAAAGTATGAATGCATGAAATCCATATGACATACACATTTAGTATGATAAGAAAGAAATCAAGTGATGAAAGCAATGTAAATTCATCCACCCTAATTAATTCTAAAGACAATCTTATGAAATAAGAGAGCTTAAAGCAAATCAAGTTATTTTTAAAGAGGGTTTGATTTTGTTTAGAGTTTGATTTAATTTGAGAAATGTGAGGTGAGTGTGTTGTTCCTAACCCATTCCCACATGTGTATGATATTTAAATTCAATTTTAGATGATTAGATCCATTTTATATTTTTTGATTAGGTTAAGGTATGAATTAAGTGTTATACCACCTTAGCATAGTTAATCAAATAATTATGAGCTAATGAGATGACATAAAACTACACAAGGAATTTAAATCAGAATGCACCTAGTAAGAAAAGGGCTAATGCATTTGGCTCATGATTAATGATTAATTAAACTAAGGGGTTTAACTTAAGTACTTTCATAACCCCTCACACATGTGAGTTAGATTTTGAGATTTATTTATTCTTGGACACCCAAAAAACATCTACCCAAGATAGATTAATTGAGTTCTAGAAAGTTTTAGAATTTTATGAAATTAATTAAGGGGGTAATTAGTGAATTAACACCTAATTAAATATGGATTAAGGAAGAAAAGGGGATTTAGGGAATATCTTAAGAAAAGTATCTCAAAATTATTTCCTAAATCTCATATTCACTTAATCAAATCTTAATTGACTCAATCAGAGGGCTAAACCACTAATTATACCCTTAATTAAGCCTAATTATATTAAGAGGTGATTAAGGAATGAGTTAGAAATTCCTTTAATTAAGCCACCAATAAATCCTACAAAAATTAGGGGAGGCAGGAGTCATCCCACCAATCATACACAAGAAGTTTTGGAATAGTGGAGTAATTAGGGGTAATTAGAAAATAATATTCCTAATAAAACCCAAATTTAGAGAAAAGAACCACTCAAAATCAATAAAAATTAATTTTAGAATATTCTATGTTCAATTATCTTTTCAATGCAATTTATTTCATATTTTTTTGATTTTTCTAGGCTTAGATATGAATCTAGGAAGTGTGGTGATATATTCCAGCCTTCATCTATCCTCTTGAAGAGGATAATTGAAAACAAAAAAATACATGCCATTTTGGTTGGGATACCACGTAGATCCATAGATGTTCTTATTAGGGTGATCGGGTATGACATTGAGGAGAGGTGTACTATCTCGAAAGATGGAAGTCACCACCCTACAATGGACCTAATCACCTTAATAAGGACTCCTAAGGACTATGGGTCTGCATATGTACCATAGATTCTTCCCCTACTTTACATGGGAAAGTAAAGTAGGGTTTATTTTAAACTAGATGTTCATTAAGTTCTATAGGGCAAGCCCCATAGTTAATTACATCTTAAGGAAAGGGATTCCTGGAATACTCTCATTAAGGTAAATGATCATTGTCACCAAAGATTTCAATAGGACTATCAATCGATTAGTTTATTTTTGGCAAATCAAGTGGGATCGATCAAGAGGAGGAGTTCTTATCAAGCCAAATGGAGAGTAGGGATGTTTAGGATACTA
The DNA here is from genome assembly GCA_021442155.1 of Cymbidium sinense. NCBI lineage: Eukaryota > Viridiplantae > Streptophyta > Magnoliopsida > Asparagales > Orchidaceae > Cymbidium > Cymbidium sinense. The sequence goes on from CM038214.1 coordinate 73,186,214, forward strand.
GGAAGTCTAGTAAACATCCCAAACTATCCTATGGTTGGGCTTTACATTTTGAAATTGAGGGGAATTATTTGTTTGAGTTGAATTTTTATTATAAGTTTAGGGCTTATAATTCCACAATACAAGGTTATGGAAATGCCTAAGAGGTGAGGATTTATGCTTATGGCCAATAGATGGGAGAAGCAACCTCAAAACCTAAATCTAGGGAGCTTTGGCGAGAGCCAAAAGCATGACCTAAATCTAAGAAAAAAATGGGTATTTAGTTTGCCTCCACAAGAGAGGACAAACCACCCGACTGCTTAGACTTATAACCATCTAGGGGTGGCCACCAACTGACTCCTCCTACGATTTTAAATTCATGTAGGAAAGTCATATGATTTATGCAAGATAGCTAGGTAGTTATTTATTTAGAAAGAGACTAAGTCCTTAAACTCACTCCTAAAGAGACTAGATCATGTAAGGGCATGCTTCAAATGACCTAAATCTAATGCAAATCATATTACATGTTATTTTTACTTTATTCAGGCTTATAGGATTCATATGCTTAATGCAAGAAAAGTAAAATTATTGGCCAAAATCAGCGAGAAGGGAGGAGGTGTGTTTCCACCATGGCTCTCAAAGGTCAAGCCAAGTTTCTTTAGCAAATGTGGAAGCCCTCCAATCAAGAGTGAAACAAGATGTTGTTGTGCATGATGTTGTAAGAGAAATACTCATCCATCTAAGGGGTTGCTAATTCTTTTATCTTGATTTTAGCTTAGGATTTAAGTGAGGTTATGAGTTGATTAATTTGGTAGAAGATTTATTTTTCCCTAAGAACCTAATTGTCATCCAGGCCATACATCAGAGCAAGGAAGAAACTAGGAAAACATGCCATCTTAATGCACAAGCTAAACAAAACATCACATATTTTATAAAGCTATTACAAAAGAATAAAAGGCCATTTGTGGTCGGGCACCACCGCACAAACCTAAAAAATAAATTGGGTAGCCGAGCTCTACCTTTATACAACCCCGATTACAAATGAATTAAGTACAATTAAGCAAGGAATTCATTGTTATGGGGCTCTTCAAGCTTCATTTCTTCATTCTTCTTTTCTTCTTCTTCTTTTCTTCTTTCTTCTTTGGTTCCTTTTTTTGGATGGTTGGAAGGTGGATGCTCCAAAGGCTTCACATGGTACATAAGGCATGGCCTTATAAACAATGCTCATCCTAATCCCCATAACAATCATTCCAAAATCCTAATTGCAAAGGTACATGAAAAGGGAAAAAGTAAATCTAACTAAAACCTTCAAAATTGAGATTAGCTAAACAAACACATTCCCAAGCATGTATATAACAAATTGGACTTAGCACCCCACACATGGGTAACCAAGTCCACCTAGCTATTTTGGATCATGCTTAAGGGTATAAGCAACCCGACAAAGAAAACATTTTATTAAAGTACCCCCTTAAGCACAATCCCTGCAAGATAATGATTAGACTAAATCATCCTACCATTCATTCTACAACATACACCCTAACATCCATACTAAAATATTACATCACAAAATAAACAAACATCAAATCATACACCCCTAACATAGGACTAGAAGTGGTGATTTAGCCTAATGTGTGCCATATAAAGGTTGTGTGGTATGCTTAGCTAGGCTTTAAGGTTAGAATATTTTAAGTGTGAAAAGGTTCAACTTAGAAAGGTAGTCTCATTTAAGTTATTTAGTTGATATGGGTTAATTTTATTTGATAATTTGATTTGGTTTGAATGAACCTACTTAATTAATAAACATTGTCAAGAGAGGAAAAGAGAAGAGAACTTCTCTTTCCTCCCTACCATAAGTGATTTCTAAGCTAGATTCATTAATGATTTTTGTTTAGTGAATATTTTATTATGTAATTTAATTAATCCTAAGTTTAGATTTTTTTTCTAAACAAACCTATTCAAAAGGAAAGGCATTTTAAGATTAAGTAAAGTGAATTACTATCACAAAACATACAACATTTTATTTCTTTCCCACATGTGTATAACATGCATATGAATGGATCCTAAGCATATCTATACATACAAATGGGAATGTTTAGCATACTTTATGATGAATGCTAAGTGACGATGCTTAAACAAATTTGGAATGTTTCATGTATGCATGATTTTTCTAAGTAGAAGAGAGTGATTATTTTATCCATTTTTCATATGCACATTTACAAGTATAAAAGACATAAGTGAGTATGATGCCATTTTTAACCAGGGGTGTAAGGTACAATACCTACTTAGGGCTACTTAAAGCCTCGAAACCCCAGAGTTGTTCAGACTAATATACCACTTTTCTTAAATACATGTACATGTACAAAAAGAAATGCATGAAAAGAGAATGCTAAGTGAGTTACTTAAGAAAATTTGAATGCTTTATGATGCATGATTTTCATTAAGTTGAAAAGAGGTTTTCTTATCCATTTTCCACATGCACACATGTATGAAAAGGCATAAGTGAGTACAATTGTTAACTAAGTAAGGTACAAGACCTACTTAGGGCTAAAAAGCCTCAGAACCTGGGTTGTCAGACTAATATACCACTTTCCTTAAATACAAGCATGTGTACAAAAGAAATGAATGGAAAAGAAAGATGCAAAAAGTTTGTGTTGGTTGATTTATTTTGTTTATGCAATTTATATGTGCAAATGTAGATGTCCTTCTTAAGTAATAGTATAGGAATGAATAGAAGGGAATTAGGCAAGTGAAATGAACTATACACTTTGCTAAATCTATTCAAAACCATACTAAAAGAAAAGAAGGAAGGCTACACTATGCACATCTTCATATTTATATCCACATGCAAGCTTATAAATAATTATAAGTAGCACACTTTCAATTTTAGGTATTTGATTTATAAATTTTGAAAATAGTTTTGAATTTAATAGTGATAATAGCCACTCATATTCTTACTTTAGCCAAAACATGCAATTTGACATAAAGAAAATATTTCATTTTGAATTTGATTTTAGAAAAGCATGAATGTATAAAACTCATATGCATACACATTTAGCATGCTAGGAAAGAAATAAAGTGATGTAAGCATGTAATTTCATTCACTCTAATTAATTAAAAGACAATCTTATGAAGTAAGATCATTTAAAGAGAATCAAAAGTTGTTTAAAGAGACTTTCATTTTTGCTTTGAGTTTGATTTGAATTAGGAAAGTGTGAGAAGGTTTACTGGTCCCATTCTCACATTTGTGCATTATTTTAGTTTAATTTTTAGGTGATTAGATTAATTTTATGCTTTGGGTTAAGGTGTAGATTAAGTTCATTAATTACCCTCTATACCACTTTAACATATTTAATCAAATAATTATGAGCCAATGCATGACATAAAACCACAAGGAATTTAAATCAGTAATGCATCCTAAGAAAAAAAGGTACCTAATGCAATTGGCTCACAATTAATGATTAATTAAGCTAAAGGATTTAATTTAAGTCCTTTCATAACCCTTCCCACACATATGGGTTAGGTATGATTTCCTTATGTTTACTTAGGTTATTGAACACCTAAGTATCTACCCAAGAAGGATTAGGTTTAGGTGATTAAGTTTCTAGATTAATTTTGGTTTTGAGAATTTGATTTGATTAATTAAGTAGATCATTAGTGGATTAACCCTTAATTAGATTTGGATTTAAGGAAGAAAGGGGGTTTAGGGAATAGCTTAAGAAAAATATCCCAAAATCATTCCGTAAACCTCTAATCACTAAACAAAGTTTAATTATCTTAATCAAGCAATTAAACCACTGTTCACATGCTTGATTAACCTTAATTATATTAAAAGAGTGATTAGGAGTTCATTAGTTAATTTTCCTGGTTAACTAAATAAATGCTAAGAAAATAGGGAGGTAGAAGTCATCCCACTCAACATGCCTGAGAAGTTTGGAATTAATTAATGAAGTCATTAGAGTAATTATGGTTTAAGTTTTTAAATAAACCTAATTAAGGAAAATATACAATCAAAATTCAACCAATTTTATTGGATTCTCCTCTGATGTATCTTTAAAATGAACTGTATGTATTTTTTGAATTTTCTACAATTAGTTATGAATTTAGGAAGTTTCAATTGATTTAAGTGATTTTATGAATTCTACTAATTTAATTTATTAAAATAAATCATTTGACACTCAAAATTCAATATCTTTTAATCCAAAGGTCATTTTGACTTGAAATTTTTATGGTAGGCGCATTTTAACATCAATTATCTCTGGAAATTTCAACTTAATCTGATATATATTTTTGGTTTAATTAAAAAATTTTAGTTTTTACTAAAACTCAAATTAAGCTCAAAATATTCTTTAAAATTTAAGGATTTTGTTGGATTCCTCTCTAAAGATGAATCCAACAAGCCCTTTTGCAAATTTTGTTAAGTATTTTATTTTCTATGAATTTTTAAAGTTTGGTGATTTTAATTAATTTTTAAATCAAAAAATCACGACTAACATGGTAACGAGGTGCCAGCCATGCGATGCCATACCATGCAGATCATGATTCACGCGGTGCCATGTTAGCGATGGGAAACCATCGGCCAATGTAGAGAGTGACTCATTGCTGTACGCCCGTCGGCAACCGGACCCAGACGATCATAATCTAGAGGCCGTGATCGCACGATACGAGATTTGAGCCATTTGATTGCGAATCAATGGATCGGGTCCGATCTTGATTTGAAGGCCCGGTCACACGATCGAGCTATCCAATCCGAATGGGATCGGACGGGTGGCTCACCGGGATGAATAGTGATTTGATTTTTTTTAAAAAAAATAAGATTTCTAAGTAAACTTGTCCAAATGGACTCATTTTTGCATATCAAAAAAAAATTCTATTTTCTAATTGAGATAATTTAAAGTAAAAATGGGATTGTCTAGAATAGATTCCTAAAATCATGAAAACCATCATGAGGATCCGGCAATTTTTTGAAGGTTACCTTATTGGGGATGATTTTTGGTGGTGATGGTGACTCGAGCGCGCTGGCGAGTGAGGGAAGAATCCATGGACTGAGCTTAGATCCTCGCCGTCGTCAAAATGATGTTTCCTCCGGTGATCATCATTTCCTCGCTGAAATCCCCTTAATTTTGGAGTATTTCTCTCCAAAATGAAGTGGATGTGACTTCTAATGGCTTTGAGAGGACAATAAGAGCCACTAAAAGCCTTAGAATGAAAAGTGAAGTCAAATGAACTAAAATCCACTTTTGTTTAAAATTTTGGCTCCAAACTCATGTCATTTGGCTTGGGGTGGTTGGGAATGGAAGAGAATCATCCTAGGTTGCTCTCATGGTTGGCTAAGGCATGGAAATGAAGTGTGCCCCAGCCAAAGGGAGGTGAGTGTCCTTCATGCCAAGTGTTCTAATGGGAAAGGTGAGGTGATTTTACCTCCCCATGAGTCATGGCTGCCCCAACCACTCCATGGGTTAGAAATTCAGTTTCCTTGGTGCCTATGTGGACCAATGGATGAGTGAAAAGTGGCCAAGGAAGAGAAGTGACCACTTAGGAAAGTGTCTTTTCTCAGGGAATGCCCTTGAACCAAGGGCAAAGTGGTCATTTGACATTGAATTTGATTTGGGCAGATTTTAAATAATTCAAAAGTAAGTTGGGCCAAATTTTATGTCATTTGAAGTTCAATTGGTTTAATTTGGATTAAATTGACCTATTTGGGTCAAATGTCAAAATGGTTAGTTAACCAATTGTCAAATTAGGTCAAACCAAGAGTTGGGTCAAGTTCAAATGGCTATTTGAGTATATTGGTTCAATTGGTTTCAATTAATTTGGTTTAATTTGGATTTAATTTAGATTTTGGCCAATTTGATCCTTTAAGTCAATTTAAGTTGATCAATTTGACCCAATTGACCAAATTGCTTGAATCATGGCTTGGTTTGAGTTTTTGATCATTTGGAATGGATTGGTATCTTTTTTCCAATCAATTTGGTTTATATTTGATTTTTGATTTGACCTTGAAAGTTAGGTCATGGTCAATTGGGCTAGTTGGCCAATTGGCCAAATTTTTAATTAAGGCTTTGGTCAAGTTCAATAATCAATTTGAGTGAACTTGAGCCATTGCACTCAATTTGGTTTAGGTGCAATTTGGCTAGTTTGGGTTCATGGGTTAAAGGTTGACTTGGTCAATGGGCTAGGTTGACTTGGTTTGACCCCATTTCATGATAATTGATTAACATGATGATGAACAAATATGACATGAAGGGATTAGTTTAATTTATTTTTTGATTTGGGTTGAATTGAATTTTAGTTCATGTAGGTCAAATTGGCCACTTTGGATCAAGTGAGCCAATTGGGTTTAGTTGGCTTGATCAAGGCTTGATTCAAGTTTGTTTGAACTCACATATGGATTTATGATTGAAATATAAATCCATTTGCAAGTGATCTGGAATCAAATGAGTTTTGATTTATTTGATAATTTCAGGTCAAAAGGTGAACATGAGTTTGACTTTGAATTTTTTTTGAATTTGGTTTTGAGGATTGAAGTGTATGTTTATATTTGGATTCATGATTGAAGGATTGATTGAATCCTAAAGAAAAATGAAGTGTTTGGCTTGATTTGAGTTTGATTTGGCTAATTTCAAGAATTTGACTTGAAAGGCTTAGGTTCGATTTTGGTTGAATTTGAGTTTGAGTTTTGAATTTGGTTTTGATATTTGAATTTATAATTCATTTATATTTGTGAATATAAATGAGAATATAAATGGGATGAGAAAATTTCTTGAATTTGAATTGATTTGGATTTGATTTGAGCTAAGTCCATAAGATAGAATCAAAGAAAGATTTTGGAATTTGAATTTGAGTTTTGGATCATGGGATTATTTGGAATTAATTTGAGTTTAGGGAAAATCATTAGGTTGGAATTGATTGTTGATTTAATTTGGAGTTTGACTTGAAGGAAGGAAGTGAGGAATGTGTTTCAAGCTATAGGTAGGCAAATTTTCCTAACACCCTAAGGCATGATCTATTCCTATGGCTAACTCTTCTAAGTCTCTAGGCTAGGTTAAGTCCACCTAATCACTAGATGTGTCCTAAGACTAAGGTATTCTTAAAGTATAAGAGAAGTCCTATGTCTAAGATGGAGGGGTTGAGAACTCATTCCAAAAATGAGGTCAACAGAAGGTTTGGTGATTAAATAAAAAAAGCCTAATTATATGTTTAATCCAGCCATGTGGGCAAAGATGCATGCTTTCCACATGGTGTGAAGGGATTGGGTCTTTAACTTATCACATCGTACATCACGTGCTATGCTTTCCTCACCGTCAATCAAGGATGACTGAAAAAAGCCATTCTAAAGGGTGAAACATGGGATGCTATGTTTTAATCTCACATCCATCCAAAATGCATGGATGGATGCCAGATTCATCCCCCCCCGTGAGCAATGGAGACCGCCCATGTTCTAGGCAAGATCCGGGCACCGAGCTTGGATTGGGCTAAAATTTAGCTCACACCTTCATCATACAATGGAGAGATATCCAATGGCTAGTTTATCATGCAATGAAAATTCCTTTCATAAAGCTCCACACTATGGCTAGATTAAGATTGGAAAAATGGTTTACCTGAGGTGATCACCATGTTGATTCCTTGGAGAAGCTTCATCTAGTGGAGATAAGCTTTGCTGATAGAGGTCTTGAGTTGGGTGGTTGCTTCTGAGGCCAACTCCACCTTGAACTCCTTGTGGCTTTGATCAAACTAGCACCCATTTTGCCTTTGGAGCTTGGGAAAGAGCTTAGACAAGCTCGATTGGGGTCCTTGAGGAAGCTTGCAAAGGGAATTGGGCTGGTTTTAAGTGTGGAGTGAGATTGGATTTTGGTTTTGTTCCCCTATTTTCAGCTTGAGAAATTGATAAATGGGAAGTTCAAACTCTCTCTAAGAAGCTTGAGAAGAGTAGCTATGGCTTGCTCTGAGTTCCTTTGCTTCAATCGAATTAGCAAGAGTGCAGATTGAGTTGAATTAGGGGGAGTATATCTCCCAAGGAAATGATAAATAAGCCTCCTTGCCATTTTGATCCAATTGAACTTATGCCATGGGTTTGATGTCCTTGAGGATGGTGGGAGAAGTGGCCATGTGCTTGAATTGAGTGGAAGGAGGATTCCATGTGCTCCATTTCAAGGCATGTGTTTGGCCAAGGTTAGTCAACCCAAACCTTTTGGGTTTGGATGCACCACACTAGTGTTCACTTGATCCACTAAGAGGGTTAAGTGGTTATGGAGAGGATTTGACCAAATTCCAAGTGGATATGGCCTAGGAGTAAAAATGATTTAGTCATATATTTTGGTATGATGAGAAAATAGGTTTGGCCAAGTTTCATTGAATTTGGAGTTGGTTTGATGTGATTTGGCTCATGTTGACCCATTTAGGTCAAAATGGGTCAATCAAGTTGACCATCAAATTGGGTCAAACCAAGGGTTGGGTCAAGTTCATATGACCATTTGAAATATTCTGCTTTGGTTTGATTCAATTTGGTTGAGGTTTGAATTTGTTTCAAGTGAGTTCATTTAGGTCAAATGGGTCAATTTTTGACCCATTTGACCTATTTGGTTAAGTTAGGTCATGGTTTAGGTTTAGTTGGTCATATGAAATGGATTGGTATCTTTGTTTCCAATCAATTTTGGTTATGTTTGAATTTGGCTCAATATGACCCTTTAGGCCAAGTTAGGTTCAAGGTCAATTAGGCTAGGTTCGGTCTAGTTGGCTAATTGAGACTTTGGTCAAGTTCAACAATCATTTTGGGATGAACTTGACCCATTGGTTTCAATCAATTTGGCTTAGATCAAGTTTTGACACATTTTGACTTTTAGGTCAAGTTGGGTCAACTTGGGTCAAGTGGCCAATTGGGCTAGGTTAGGCTCAAATGTTGACTTGGTCAAGCTCAAACATTGATCATGAATGAACTTAGATCATTGGTTTCAATCAATTTGACCTATGGTGGATTTTGGATATGTTGCTTCATTTTAAGTGTTGACTTGGTCAACCCTTAAGTTTGACTTGGTTTGACCCAATTTGAGTGATTGATCATCTCATTATGATTGTTGATCATGATGAGGCTTAGTAGGCTTAGTTCAATCCAATTTGGTTAGGATTAGAATTTGGCTCATAAGGTATTTTAGGTCACTTTGGGTCAAGTGAGCCTAAGTAGGTCAAAAGGCTTGGTCAAAGCTTGATTTGAGTTTGGTTGAACTCACATATGGACTTATGATTGAAATATAAATCCATTTACAAATGGTTTGAAGTCAAATGGGTTTTGATTCATTTGACAATTTCATCTTCAAAGGATAAACATGAGATGGATTTTAGCTTAATTTTTGAATTGAGTTTTGGTTAAGTGTTTGAAGTTTGTATTTATATTTGGATTCATGATTGAAGGATTGATTGAATCAAGAAAAATCAAGAGTTTCTTGATTTGAAATTGATTTGGCTAAGTTCATGATTTTCACTTGAAAGGCTTAGGTTAGATTTTGAATGAATTTGAGTTTGATTTTTTGGATTTGGTTTTTTGTTTGAATTTATATTTCATTTATATGTGAATATAAATGAGAATATAAATGGGTTATGAGAAAACTTCAAGGATTTGAAGTGATTTGAATATGATTTAAGCTAAATCCTTAAGAGAGGATTAAAGGACTTAGGAAAGATTTGGAATTTTGGATTTTAGTTTGATTGATTTGAATTTATATTTCATTTATATATGAATATAAATGAGAATATAAATAGGTTGTGAGAAAATTTTATGAATTTGAGATGGTTTGAACTTGATTTGGGCTAAGTTCTTAAGAGGAAATCAAAGAACTTAGGAAATATTTCAAACTTGGAATTTCAATCATTGGTTTCAATCATGGGTTTCAATCATGGATTTCAATCACAATTGATTTGAGTTTGGAGAAAATCAATTAGCTGAATTGATTTAAGTTTGATGTTGATTTGATTTGGAGTTTGACTTGAAGGAAGGAAGTGAGGAATGTGGTTAAAGCTATAGGATAAGAAATTTTCTTAACACCCCTAGGGCATGACCTATTCCTATGGCTAACTCTTCTAAGTCTCTGTATGTTGAGTGTCCACCTAATCACTAGATGTGTCTTAAGACTAAGGAACTCTTAGTGTCTAATAGAAGTCTTATGTCTAAGAGGGAGGGTTGAGAGCTCATTCTAAAATGACATCAACTGGTACTTATTTAATTAGAAAGAGACTAAAGTCCTAAACACACTCCCTAAGAGACTAGAGCATGAGTGGGATGAGAGCATATGACTTAATCTATAGATGCAAAATCATTTCAAATTTTATTTCATTTTAGACACATCATTTTGATTTTAGGATTTCTTATGCCTAAATGCATGATGAAATAGGTTATGGGTCAAATCAGAAGAAGGTGTTCTCCATGGGATGCCCTCAAGCATTCCTTTATCATGCAAGGATGAGATCTTTCATGTTCAAAGAGAAAGAATATGCATGCATGATATGAAACATACAACCATATAGCTAAGGGTTGCTAAATCTTTTAATTATCTTATTTATGTCTTAGGCTGAGGTTATGAGTTGTTTAAAATTTAGTTATGAGTGATTAGTTGGGTAGAAAAGTTATTTTTATCCTAAGAGCCTAATCATATCCAAGCCATACATTAAAGCATCAATAATTTAAGAAACTATGGAAAGCATACCATTATAATGCACAATGTAAACATAACTTCAAACAATTATATAAACTATCATAAAAGAAAAAAGGTCAAATAGGGTACCACGACAACCCAAGAGAGAAAAGATGGGTAGCCAAGTTCTACCCTTATACAGCCTGGAATATGAAAGAATAATTATAATTGTATTAACTTCAATGGGGTCTTCTTTCTTCATATCTCCATTTTTGATTTTGGTTCCTTCCTTAATTTGGATGGTGCTTGCTTCAAAGGCAACACAAGGCACCCCAGGAAAAAGCCTTCTGGCCATTGCTCATCGCAATCCCCCAAAGCACTAATCCTAATTCCTATTGTAAAATTATACTTATGTGGAAAAGTCAATCTAGCTACACCTACAAAATGGAGGTTAGCTAAATATACAAATAATCCCAAGCTATTGTATTTATAATTTGGACTTAGCACCCTACACATGGGTAACTACCTTCTAACTTGAATTATGCTTAAGGATTTAAGCAATCTGTAAAAAAAATCATTCTCCTTTATTTTTAATCATTCCTTAAGCATAATCACATACAGAGAACATGATTAAGCTAATATTGTCCTATCATCCAGTCTACGAAGTATACACCCTAACATCTAATCTAAAATAATACATCATGAAAGAAAACATACATCACATCATACACCCCCCTAACTTATAGCTAGAAGTGGTGACTTAATTCTATTGTGTGTATTAAGCCTTGTGTGATAAGTCTTGTTAGGCATTAGTGTTGTATTTTTTATGTGTAGAAGGCTTCAATTTAACATGAAAGGTTGATTTCACTTGAAGTAGTTTAATTGATTTGAGAATTTTAATTTGTGTTTTCTTTGTTTCATTTGATTACACTTAACAACTAAGTAGTAAAAGAGAGGAAAAGAGGATTGCCCTCTTTCATCCCTACCTTAACTCACTTTCTAAAGTATATTAATTTAATTTCATTCTCTTAGTGAATGGTTTATTAAATGATTTAATTATTCCTAAGTTTAGGTTCAATTTTAAATAATCCTATTCAAAATGAAAGCCATCTTAAGATTAATTTAATTGAATTACTACCACATGACATATATTAAATCAATCCTTTCCATCACATGTAACATGATTATGATTTAATCCTAAGTGTATTTATACATGCAACATATTTTAGCACACTTAAATGATGAATGTATGTGTATGCTTAAGATTTATATTTTGTTTGATTGAATTATTTAACCATATTAATTTAAAACTTTATCCAAATTATTATACAAAATGACATAAGAATGAAATTAAATAGGCATGAGCCAAGTTAATCTAGGGAAGTGAGGTAATCAAATGACCTCCTTGGAGTTAGCTAAACCCTTAGATTCTTGGGATGTCCAGACTATATACCCATTTGCATTCAAACATATGTAAATTAGTATACATGAACATAGAAAGTAAGCTCCAAATCATATGTCAAATTAATTCAACCACTTAGTCAATTATGAATGCATGCACTTTTAATGTAAAATGGGATTTTCATTCACTAATCATATATATACATATACAAGTATAAAGATATAGGAAAGTACTTGTCATTGTTTAAACTAGGAAGTGAGGTAATCAAATGACCTCCGTGGGGCTAACTAAAGCCTCATATTCTGAGGATATCCAAACTATATACTTGCTTTCCTTGGACAAAAATGGATGTATACATAAATGAGAGAAAGAAAACCATGCAAAGATTGAATTTTTTATTGAATCATTTATATATATATGAATTAAAACTCTATCCAAATTATAATGTTGAAATACATAAGAATGAAATCAAATGGGTAATGCCATTGTTAAACCAGCAAGTGAGGTAATCAAATGACCTCCTTGGGCTAGCTACCCTCGTTCCTGGATGTCCAGACTATATACCCATTACCATTCAATCTTATATAAATCAACACATGAATAGAGGAAAGAGAACCCAAAATTCATACACTTAAGCTATAAGCACATGCATTTCTTATGTATTTATAACTATCATCATAACACATATTATTATTCATTTATATGCTTTTAAAAAATACATTTGGATTTAATAGTAATAATAGCCACACATATATTAAATTAAATCAACACATGCAAGCTAACATAAAGGAAATCCATTTTTTTTACTTGATTTTGAAAAGATGGATGCATGAATTCAAATGACATACCAAATTTAACATGATTGGAAAGAGGATAATCAAATATAAGCATGTGATTTATTCAACCAAGCTAGTTCTTAAGGACAATCAAATCAAATAAAATTATTTAAAGCAAACCAAAGCTTTTTATTAATTAAGTTTTGGATTTGATTTGAATTAAAGAGGAGAAGAGAAATCATCACTTGCTATTTTAAACCCATTCCCACATTAGTGATTTGATTTAATTTAAGGAAATGTAATTAAGTTGATTTTTTGGGTTAATTAAGTTGAACCCTTAATTAAATGAATTAATTACTCTTACCCATGTCACCTTAAAGTAATTAACTAAATAATTATGAGCTAATATGATATACATGGAAAATAAACTTGCAATGATCCTAGGAAATAAAATGGGCCAAATGCAATTGGCTCATGATTAATAGTTAATTAGATTAAGGCACTTAATTGATTACTCTTAGGTTTTTCCGACACATGTGGACTAACCATAATTTCATTAAACTCCTTTAGGTTTTTAAACACCTAAAGATCTACCCCATGATTTAATTAATTAAGGTTTGATGTGATTATAATTTCAATTTGATAAAGTTATTTAATTAATTAGTTAAATCTTAATTAATTTCATTTTAAAAAATGGTGAAATGAACTTTGAGAAAGGGGTCCTAACCCTATTCTATAGTTCACTTACTAAACAATGATTAATAAACTTAATTAACCAATTTGTACTATTCATGGGATTAACTAATCATTAATTAACTTAAAAGAGTAGTTAAGGTTTAATTAGTCAATTTTTCTAATTAAGTGAGCAATAATCCCAATAAATCATGGGAGTTGAGTGCTATCCTATTAAATTAACCCATAAAATTTGGATTAATTGCTCAAGTAATTAAGGAGTAATTAAACAAATCAATTTTGTAAATAAACTTTAATTACTATTTAAAATTAGTTAAGATCATTTTAATTAATTCTCTCTCAAATATCTTTAAAATGAGTATTTATTTGCATTTTTTTATTTATGATTTTTAATATTTTTAGAAGTTTCACCCATTAAAATGATTAATGCTTAATTGCCTAATCCTTACATGGCACGCTGATGCACGACTTTTCACATGGTATCGCGGGATTGGCTACTTAAAACTTATCTGACTCAGCACCTTCATGTGATGGTGGACATGCTTTCTAGTCCCCATATGATCTAAGATCGATTAACCATGATTAATATCACGCATTAATATGATTAAATTAGATCAATCTAGCTGATCTAATCATGTCCGTCCATTCTGATCACGTAGAATAGAAGATGCATAATCTAACATCATGCGAATGAGGGAGAATGGAGACCATCTACCATTGCTCACTTGATCAATCTTAGCTGATCAACCAAAAAGGATCCCACACCTTCACATCGATCGGAGGGGATCTAACAGTCAAGATTACATGAGATGCAAGTTTTCTTCAAAAAGCTCCAACCCATTTTGCCTAAGGATCAGTTTTGAAAGCATACCTTGCAGGAGCTCAAGATCAGGCTTGAATGATTGAGGAAGCTTCATCAAGTGGAGATGAAGCCCTGTTGAGCAGCAATTAGATCAATTCCTTGATGTTCACTTAGAAGGCCATGAATCAATGATTTAGAGCTTGACTTTGATTAAAATCCCACCTCTAGTGCTCAAAAAGCTCGGGAGATGATTCATTCTTGCTCAACGAGGCTTAGGAAAGGTGCGTGCAAAGTTAATTTGAGTTTGATTGAGAAATAGGGAAGTTTGGTCAGAAATGGGAGTGTCCTATTTTGGGATAGAAAGGAATGTCATTTTCTTATCGAAGAATGAGCTTGGGAGCTTAGAGAATGGATTTAGCTGCTTTTTTTGGGTAGCTAGGGCTCTAAGGAATGATTTTTGTATGCATTTGAGTATAAATGAGGGGGTGTATACCCCCCTTCATCTTGATTGGATGGTGGGATTAGGTTTGGCTTTTAGTGGCCCACCATCTCGGGGAGTAGTGGTGGGAGGAGGAGGTGAGTTTGCTCAACTGGTTGTTGAAGGTGTGGAGGTGGCTACCAAAGAGGAATCATGTGTCCTATGGGTTTCAAATGCTCCAATGGGAGGGTGAGGTGATTTCACCTCCCATGGGTCAACCCAACCACCCTTAGTTAGGGGCAAGTGTCCTAGGTGCCTAAGTGGACCATTGGGAGAGTACCAAGTGGCAAGAATGGAAATGACCACTTACATGGGTGATTTATCTCATGTGATGCCCTTGACCCAATGGTAGAATGATCATTTAGCATTAAATTTGATTTGGGTAGATTTAAATAAGCCAAAAGTGGGTTATCCCAAATTTCAAGTCAATTGGAGTTGATTTGGTTAGTTAGGCTCAATTTGACTCATTTAGGTCAAATTGGTTGGGTCAAGTTGACCAATTGGCCAAATTGGGTCAAACCAAAGGTCAAGTTCATATGATCATTTGGGATGTTTTGGTTCAATTGGTTTGGTTGGGCTTAGATTTGATTTTGGCTCATTTGAATTCATTTGGGTCAAATGGGTTAAGTTGACCACCAAATTGGTAAAATTGACTTAGGTTGGGTGTTGGTTTGGGTTTAGTTGACCAATAGAAGATTATTGTAGGCTTTGATTTCAATTAATTTGGAGTTGGCTTTCTTTAGACCAACTTGAATATTTAGGTCAATCTTGGCTAAGTAGGTCAATTGGGTTCAATTGGGTCCAATCAGGTGCTTTGGTCAAGTTCAACAATCAATTTAGAATGAACTTGAGCCATTAGTTGCAATCAATCAATTTGATTTATATTTTGATTTGGCCCAATTTGGTCTTTTAGGCCAATTTGGGTCAACTTGGGTCAAGACGACCAATTGGGTTTGGTTTCACCCAATTGATGGTCAAGTCATATTCAAATAATGATTTGATTTGGTATGAATCATTGGTTTCAAGGGATTTGGCTTAGGTTGCAATTTGTCTAGTTTGGGTTAATATGAGTTAAGGGGTTGACTTGGTCAAATGACCAGTTTGACTTGGTTTGACCTAATTTGTGGCAACTAATCAACCTAGGGGTGATCAACAATCATTATGGGAGGTTTGATGGACTTGGTTCAATCCAATTTGGAAAGGATTAGAACTTGGCTCAAATAGGTCAATTGGCCACTTTGGGTCAAGTGGACCAATTGGGTTTAGTTGGTTTGATTTTGAGCTGAGTTTGATTTAGTTGAGATTATATATGGATTTGGGATCGATATATAAATTCAATTGCAATTAGCTTAGTTCAAATGGTTTTGGTTCATTTGAACATTTCAAGTCAAATGGGTTAAGTTGGGTTTGATTTGGGTTGATTTTGGTTTTTTCTTGATGATTATAGATTTCATTTATATTTGTGAATATGATTGAATGATGATTCATGAGAAAATCATTTGAATTTGGGTTTTGGAATGATGGAATTTGGCTAAGTCCATGGAGTTAAGTCATGTGGCTTAAGTTTAGATTTTGATTTGGTTTAATTTAATTTTGATGATTTAAATGTATATTTCATTTAAATTTGTGAAGATGATTGAAAATATGATTGATTTGTGAGAAAGTCAATTGAGTTTGACTTAATTTTGATTAAGATTTGCTAAGTCCAAGATAGGTTATATGGCTTGAAGGGTTTTATTTAATTTGATTTAGTTTTAATGTTGATTTGATTTATATTTAGAAGATAATTGAAAATATAAAATGATTATGAGAAAATAAATTGATTTTGATTGATTTAGAAAAAATTTGGCTAAGTCTGTGGGATAGGTCATATGACTTAGGAAGGGTTTCAAGTTTGGATTTGATCATGGGCTTCAATCATTTGGTTTTTGAATTTGGGTTTGGATTGATATTTGAATTTGATGTTTGAATTGAACTTGATGTTTGGTTTGAGAAGGTGAACATGGATCGGATTTGGGTTGTAGGTGGATTATCCTAATCCCTAAGGCATAACCTAATCTATGGTTAACCCTTCTAAGTCTTTAGGCTTATGTTAAGTGTTTACCTAATTGTTAAGTGTCTTATGACTATGAAAGTCTTAGTATCTAGAAGACTCCTAAGTTTAAGATGGGAAGGTTGAATCGCATTCCAAAAGTGAGGTCAGCCTTAGCTCCATAGTTGCCCTTGGAGATAGATGATTGGAAGATTGAAGCCAAGTTTCACATTATAGACTCAGATACATCTTTCAAAGCTTTGCTTGGGAGACCACGGATACATGAGAACTACATAGTTCCATCTTCTCTACATTAGTATATGAAGTTTGTCAAAGGTGGGATCTATTATGTCAAAGGAGATCTCAAGTCATTTACATAATGAGGTCAAGATATATGAGGATGTACTACTACCTCCCTCAAAATCAACAAGTCTATTCTCACAACTAAAGTTTAAAAATAAAAGAAAAGAAAAGAAATAGAAAAGATAAAAAAAAGAAAAGAGAAAATGAAAAGAAAATAAAAGGGATAAAATAGACTTGGAGGAGGAAGTGGAGACATTAGATTCCATCCACGTTCTTTACTCCATTTGAACATATGGGTGGACAACCGACCTCCACCAGCAAAGGAAAGTTCAGTGAGGCACCAAGGGTGGAAAACCTCCAATTGTCATCCAATAGAAGATATATCTACCAAGAGTACAATTATCCATATAAACTTAGAATTTAGTTCATAGGATGATGAGTATTTTATGATTAGCACACTAGCTAGCTCTTCTAGATTCCCTTAGGTGGCACTTGAGCCAGATAGTGATGAAGACCAAGCTCCAAAGCAAAGCATAAGTTTATTCAAGTCTATATCTGAAATAGTTAGGCATCGGTTGGGAACCTTAGCTCTAACCCACTTTCCTCTCAAAAAGCTGAGGGTTTGGTAGTTAAGGAAGCCCCTAAGTCATCTACTGTGTGTGTGAAGACTCACAAGTTCTTTCAGCATCATCCTCAAGTCAAGAAGTTAATGTAGAACTTGAGGATGATTCATATAAAGATTTAATAGAATTACCTTTTGGTTGGTACTTGCCTTGTGTTCATAATTTAGTAAATTAAGGGTTAATCCCACATACTTGGTCAAAGCATAGGTTAGACTACCTCAAAAGAATATGGAAGAAAAAATACAAAATCTCTCAATCAAGACCAAGACTAGGATTCGATACAGTGGGTCCAGTTGATGATGACAAATACTGCTTAGCCATCACCAATCATTTAAAATCTAATAGGTTCTTTTCAAATCACATTAACTCATATGAGGAGCTATGCTTAGAAACTTCAGATGATCTAGATGATTTTGAAGTAAAAGATGCACTGCTAGAGTTCAAAGAAGAGATCAAGTCAACCATCAATGAGCTCAAGGAAATAAACTTAGGAACTGAAAAAGATCCACTCCCAATATACATCAGTTCTTTGTTGAATGAAATTGAAACTAATGACTTTGTTAGGCTATTCACGGAGTTTAAGGACTACTTTCCATGGAATTATGAAGAGATGCCTAGATTGGCTCCTGACATAGTAGTTCATAAACTAGCAAAAGGGCATACTGCTAACCTTATCAAGCAAGCTCCTAGATGCATGCGATTAGACATAGAACAACATGTCATTTATGAAGTCAAGAAACTGATCGATGCTGGCTTCATCCGGGAAGAAAAATACCCTACCTTAGTTGGTCGTCTCAATTAAGAAAAAGATTGGCCAAATTCACATATGCGTCAATTTTAGAGATTTAAATAAGGCATGTCTAAAAGATTAATTTTCACTATCAATCCTGAGTGATATGGTCATGCCTCATCTCATGTAGTCTTCTCTTCATGGATGGCTCATCCGATATAACCAAATAAAGATAGCTCAAGATGAAATAAACACTACTTTAGAACCCCGATCAAAATCTATTGCTATATGGTCATGCCCTTTTCCTTAAAATGTCTATACTATATCACTTGAATCTTCGATGAACTCATTCATCATCAAGTCGAGTGCTATGTTAATGATCTCATGGTCAAAAGTAGAGAAAAAGAAGACCATCTCTTTGACATGAGAGTAGTTTTCAAATATTTAAGATAATTAAACTTCAATATGAACCCCCTGAAGTGTGCATATAGTAGTTTTAGGAAATTCGGATTTGTTGTCCAACACCGTGGAATTGAAATTGAGAGAAGATCAAGGTGATATTAGAAATGCCACCTCTAAAAGTTTAACTCAACTTAGATTATTCCAAGGTGGTTAGCATATCCAAGATGCTTTATATCCAACCTATTAGGAAGATGTTATTCTCAACTTGTCAAAAGGATGCCAAGTTCAAGTGGGATGATAAGTGTGAGCATGCCTTTGAAGACATCAAGCATTACCTAATGACATTGCGCTCTAGCCTCTATCTCTGCAAGTCGCTCATACTTTTTCCCGCATTAGATAACTCCCTTGTGCTTTGTTGGCCCAAGCCAATAACAACAAAGGGAAGGAAAATGCACTATACTACCTAGCCATCATCTAATCCCTCTGAGGCTAATTATCCACCCATTTAGAATCATAGCTTTAATCTTTGCATCCCAAAAGCTATAGACTACATGCTTCCTCATAAGATGAACTTAATCTCTAAGATTAATCCACTACAAGATCTCATGACATGGCCAATGCTATCCGATGATTGGCATGATGGTACATGATCTTCTCATAGTTTAATATTACTTTTGTACCTCCGTAGTAAAAGAACAAGTGCTAGCAGATATCTTAATAGCACACCCCACTTCCTGCTGACTCGCTTAGTGATGATCTCCACGATGAACAAATCATGAATTTAGGGGATACTACCATTCATCGATAAGAGATGTACTTTGATGGTGTGGCTTCCTCTCAAAGAGGAGAAGAACCATAATCTACTATTCAAAGAAAGGCAAGAATAGTTCTCCTAACTCCATGATGTGATCAGATTCTCATATCATCTGTCCACTCCTTGTACCAACAACAAAGCCAAATATGAGGCTCTAGTCTAGAGGTAGCCATTACTTTAAGCATCCAGAACATCATCATCTTCAGAGATTCTCAACTAGTTATCAACCAAATCGCTGGGTCCTATAAGGTTATAAAGCCTAAGCTCCATCACTACCACAAGTACACCATGGAGTTGTTGCCAAATCCTGAGGTTAACATTTATAAGATTCCTCGAGAGAGAATGTAGATATGCTTTAGCCAAGCTTGACAAGGAGCGCATGTAAAGGATGAGTTCATATCAATAAAGGTCCAAAATAGACAAGTCTTATCCCTTATTGATATTAAACTCATCAAAAAGTACTCTCTTGAAGGGGAGGATGCCATTGCCAAGAAGGATGAGAGTTAGATTGAAGGCAACAATTCATGGATTACCTAAATAAATGCAAACTACGTTAAGAGAAGTCCTAAGTCCATCAGATGAAGTAGAGAGTACTTTACTATGCTCTTCTGGATGGTGTCTTATACTGACAGTCTTTTGATCATATGTGGTTATGTTGTTTAGACAAGCACAAAGCCTGTAAGATCATGACTGAGGTACACTCTGGATTATGTGGAGTCAACCAATCCGGTCCAAAGATGAAAGCCAAGATTAAGAGACTAGGATACTACTGGCCTTCGATGATTAAATATTACATGGATATGGCAAGGTGATGCCACCAATGTCAAATACATGGTGTGGTCCTACACCAATCACCCAACATTCTACATCCTACATTGGCCTCATGGCCATTCAAGTGTTGGGGTACCGACATAATGGGTTTGATTGATCCTCCTTCTTCCAAGGATTATCAATTTATCTTAGCTACTACTGGCTACTTTTCTAAATGGCCAAAGGTGAATCTACTTAGAGATGTCAGCCTTAGCATGTGCCAATTTTTAGGAACCATATCGTATATAGGTTAAGAGTGCCTTGATGAATTATATCTGATAATGTTATTGCATTCAAGAGTACGAAGATTAATAACTTTGCCTAGAGACATAACATAGATTGGAGATATTCTACCATCAACTACCTGAGGGAAAATGGCTTAGCAGAAGCCTTCAATAAAACTCTCATCCAAATCAAGAAGACACTGACACAAGTTTACGTGGCATGAGCAAGTTAGTTGAAGCCTTATGGGCCTACCAAACCACATATAGAACTCTAACTCGATACCTTTATCTATGGGTAAAGCCATTCTACCATTAGAAGTCCAACTCCCATCACTTAGGATATGTGGGTAGCAAGATCACAACAGAGTAACACCAAGTTGCGGTTAGAAGAGCACGAAGGTTTGGAGGAGAGATGCCTGCGGTCATGCTAAAACCTCAAGTTGTACAAAGTTAAAATAATTCAAGCTCACAACAAGTTGGTCCATCCTAGAGCTTTTCAAGTAAGAGAGCTTATTTTAGTTCTAAGGAGACCGATTATTGTATTAAGATGGGAGGCAAGTTTGAACTCACTTGGGAAGGCCCTTTTGTCATAAGGAAGGCCTACCAAGTAGGATCTTATCAGCTTATCAATTACAAGGGAGAGCGCTCAATGCTTCTAATTAATGGGCTCTACTTAAAGAAAAATTATAAATCATGTTTGAAAATAATTATCATCAATGAAAATTCCATTTTGAATTCAATCTCTTCCATGTTGAAAGTATTCTTATTTACAATCGCCATGATGTATTTTGGGTAGGTGTAAAGAACACCAGAGTGTCCTATCATTCATTGACATAATATAAAATACAAATTACATACAAAATACATAAAATAACACATATCTTTTATCTCAAGCTACTGAGTTGAGATAATGCCCCAATGACACTCACTCAAGATGTTTCTAGGTTATGACGCTTACCCTGCTGTGTCACCCACCATCTTCTTGCTTTGGAGGATGTAAGTCGCTATACTTTCCTTCCTTACTTGGCCAAAATGATGAGTCTTGTTAATTTGGTAGTACCGGCGGTAAGCTACCTTATGTTGGCTTCATTTAAGAGGATGTGAGTTTCTGCTTTTTTTTCTTAGATTACATTACTAAATGGGTTGAGTATATTTGATGTTTAGGATAAGTCCTCTAGTAGCTCCTTCTCTCGACCGCTTCAAGTTTAGGTCCGCCTTCCTTAGGCTCCTCGAGTAGTCGCTAGGTCGAGATAGCATCTGTCCCACCGACAGACTATCCAGATGATCAGTTCTGCTTGGAAAGTTGTAAGCCTACATGCTTTCTTTCCAGATTGATCATTGCACACCGATGAGCACCTTAGATTGGTTGGTTCTCACTATGCTGACTGAAACACCACTCATATTGACAAATACACCTTAGGTTGGTTGGTTCTAGCACCTCAGGATACACCACTCATGGCAGATGGAAGTCTACTATGCTTTCTCCTTGAGTTGGCCACCACATATAGGCTTTCTTTTCCATGGCTCGTGATAACTCCCTAGAAGCACCTGGGAACTATATTTGGATCATGTCCTTTGTGACCCAATTTAGACACTACCCGAGTTACTATCGACAATAGTTCCTTTCCTAGTAACCACCCCTATGGATGTGCGATTCTCTTATTTGTCTAGTAATCGAGATAGGTCAATATACATAGCCCTTTCTCAATGTGATCCCTTACACACCAACAAGGTCCACATAAAATATAAACAAAAATATATATTCACTTGTGGATTAGGAGGACACCCTAGCAATACCTTTCTCAAGCGCATCCTATCTTTAGGCGGTCAAGAAAACTCCTTATAGAAATTGTTGACTACTCTGAGTTGATATAAGTCCCCAAAGCATTCACCCAAGAAGTCACTAAGTCGTTTGATTTGTTGTGCTACCAACAGGTCACCATTTTTCCCTACTTTAAAAGATGTAAGTTCAACCTTCTTCCTAGACAACCATTGCACACAAAGGCAATCCCTTAGGTTGGCTAGCTCTACCCCATGCCAGAGACTATCCCTTTGGATTTGTAAATCATGACAAGTCCATATAGCTTCTCTGGGTCCATCACACGCCAACATGGTCCATAAATAAATCTATCAAATTTGACCAAGCTCATATCCCTAGTGAATATGCCCTCAATCAAACTAAACTAAACAAACCATATCAAATCACATGAAATTAAGATAAAATTAATCGACTACTTTGAGTTGACATAAGTCCCCTGACATTCACTCAATAGTCACCCTAGTCGATTTAATTTGTTGTGCATTCAGTCACCCCAATGATTGTTTGCTTTGGAAATGTCTATGCCTTCTTCCTAGCACAGTCTTACATCAAAGGAAACCCTTAGGTTAGCTAGCTCTACCCCACAAGATCATCCCTTTGGATTTGTAAACATGAGAAAGTCAAAGTCGATATAGCTCTTCTCAATGGGTAAATCGCACACCCAGATTCTATCGTTAACTCAAACTAAATTAAACCCAATCTAATTTTCCTTAGTGGAGCCCCAAATCATATATAAACAAGTCAAGAAAATAAATCAAATTCAAAAACCACCCGCCCTAGTGGAGCCAAATTAAACCAACTCCCCCAATAGAGTCTAAATCGAAGAAATCCAACCAAATTCTTATTCCCAGTGAATACATCCCCAAACAAATCTATGACATCAAACTCAAATCCCAATCCCTATGGATAGCTCAACTTGCTTCTGTGAAGGTTCATATACCAATCCCCAATGAGAGCCCATATCTACAGATATGCCTCCACATCAATTAAAACATAATAAATTAAAGTCAATTCGATCTTAATCCCTAGTGGATTATAGATTCTTATCCCTAACTGATCTTTTTTTTCCACAAATCATATAATCAAATCAAATTCAAACTTTACCCCCAACAAATTTTCTTCTTCTATGCCCTCAAAGACCCTCACATGTCATGTCCAATACATGCATGTTCCCTAGGATCTCCTCCATGTCCTTGACAAAGAATTCTCATCAAATCTTATTTCTTCTCTTATGCACACCTTTAATACTTCAACCAAAAGCCTAACAATGTATTCGTTCAAATTACATCATCTTAACATTGTAATCAACATTTTATGATTTGTGATGGTGCAAGCTCAAACTAACTATACAATATCATGCTAAACATATTATAGAATTAACACACTATATTATATTATAATATATGATGTTATATTATAATTTTCAATAATATAATATATTATCTAACAATACATCTTATTAGAATCACTTAAAAGGAATAAATAACAAATTTTCTCAAAATATGAATAATGTTCATTTTGGAAGTCAAATTGTTATTTTTCTATTAGAAATGGTACACAATAGCATAATTTTGGTGTTGCTTCTTGGTGTGTGTGTTATGAATTTGGCCAAATTTTTCCATCTCAACCTTCAAATTAATATTTTTGTGAGTTTTGACCCAATGTATTATAACAAAAGTAAAACATACTAAAATGTACAATAACATTTAATAACACACCACATTCTATATATATGTGAAGTTATATTGTTATGTACATTATATTTTAGTATGCTTTCATATAATATATTATCTTACATTACACCTTAAAATGAATCACTTTAAGCAAAAAAAAATTATAAAATCGTTGAAAATGAACATTTATTTTGGATGCAAAATTCCATTCTTTAGATAAATGACACACCATAGTACATCCCCAATGATGTTAAAGCTTCCTTAAATTTGGCAAATCCCATCATCTCAGCTATAAATCGAATTTTTATGATTTATACCAATGCAAAGTCTACTACATCATACTATACCAAACTAAAATATGCTAAACAACAA
The DNA here is from genome assembly GCA_021442155.1 of Cymbidium sinense. Taxonomy (NCBI): domain Eukaryota; kingdom Viridiplantae; phylum Streptophyta; class Magnoliopsida; order Asparagales; family Orchidaceae; genus Cymbidium; species Cymbidium sinense. Next base: position 73,210,765 of record CM038214.1, read on the forward strand.
GCAGTTATACACAATAGTATGCTATAAAGCATGACACTACACTATGTTATGGCATCTTATATTATAATACACTATAACTTATTATATTTTATTATATTGCATATCACATCACAAGGGATTGCTTAAGATAAAAAATCATTAAATTAGTTTAAACAATAAAAACTATATATTTTAGTATCACTTACATATTTTAAATTGAAATAATATATTATGATGCCATGCTCTACTTATTATGAATTTGGACAAATTCCACCATTTTAAGTCTAAATCAACATTTTTATAAATAATTCTAGTGTAGGCTCGACTGCATGATTGCAAAATACTAAAAGAATTTAAAATGTACAGAATAATATATTATGATATATGATGTGATACTATGCTACAACATATAATATTTATTTTGAACATAAAATCTTACTTATCGAGTACATATGGCATAGCACACCTTTGGTACTACAACCTAATCCCCACTTCAAATTTAACAAATTTCATTATGATTTATTAAATCAATATTTTTATGATTTATATTAATGTGACTATAGCACAATACCATAACATACTAAAATATATCAAAACATCTTATAACATCCAAAACACATCACTACATGCTCAAATATATGATGCTACGTTATACTATAATATATGGTATTATAATATGAATTAGGGTTAGGGTTTACGATATTCAAATCTCTAATAGTCAAGGGAAAGTCTCTTGAATTTTCTTTACCATAACTATGTTAGATTAGGTCATTCTTTAGATCTACTAATGACATCTTTATTTAAAGTTTGTGTTTAGGATATTAGTTTAGGGTTTAGAGTTTAGAGTTTAGTTTAGGGTTAGTTGTTTAAGGTTTGGGGTTATTTAGGGTTGGGTTTAGGGTTAATGGTTTATGGTTGGGTTATTAGTTTTAGAGTTGGATTATGGTTTTATGATTTAGGGTTTAGGTTTAGGGTTTTATGGTTTAGGTTTAGGGTTTTTTGGGTTTGGGTTTAGGGTTTGGTTAGGTATGGGTTTTGTGGGTTTAGGATTTAGGGTTTAGCTTTAGGTTTAGGTTTAAGTTTTAGTTTAGGTTTAGGGTTTAAGGATTTTTTTTTGACAGAGAACAAATTTAGATTCAATATTTTCTTTTGATTTCATCAACCAAGTAGCCCAAGTTTTCTAAGACACATGTGATGACATAGATTAAAAAATGTGCACCCATAGAGCAAATTAAAAACTTAGATAAGTAGGATCGTTTAGTAAAGATACTATTTCTTAAGCAATAGATTGATGGGCGTTTTTCTCTAGTCATTAACCCCTCTCAAGTAGTGGGTTTTGCCATCATATATCTCTCCTGCCCCACCACCACCTTGTAACCTTTATCGCTTCACTCCATAACCACTACTCCAACCACCACCTCCATATCCACCAACAGTGATCCCACCACCACTATGATAATTGCCACCTCCACCTTGCCTCCACCGCCAAATCTAGATAGAGCCTAGTTGATGATGTTCTGCCATCAAGGTTCCCCATTCTTTGGGTTTATGGTTACTTTAGGTTTGGTAGTTTTAGGTTTAGGGTTATAGGTTTTATGATTTAGGATTTGGGGTTTAGGTTTGTGGTTTGTGGGTTTTAGTTTTGGGGTTTAGGGTTTATTTTTTAGTGTTTAGGGTATTAGGGTTTAAGGTTTAGGTTTAGGGTTTAGGGTTTGTGGGTTTTGTGGTTTAGGGTAGGTTTATTACAGGTTTAGGTTGTATTAGTTTGTGAGTTTAGGTTTAGATATGGTTTAGTTTTTTTTAAAATAAAGCAAACATGGTTTGAGTTTATTTAGTTTATTTTTTATTTATTTGAGTTTATTTTATTTTTTAGTTTTATTTAGTTTTTTTATTTTTAATTATTTTAGTATATTTATTTTAGGTTTATTTACTTTAGTTTTGGTTTTTTATTTTAGTTTTTTTTTAGGTTTAGGATTATTTTTTAGTTGAGTTTTATTTTGATTTTATTTTTTAGGTTTAGGTTTTATTTTTTATTTTTAGGTTTTGGTTTAGGTTTTTATTTTATTTCTTTATGTTTAGGTTTTAGGTTTTTTTTTTTAGGTTTTATGTTTTTTATTTATTTATTTAGTTTATTTTAGTTTAGTTTACTATTTTAGTTTAGGTTTGGTCCTGTTTAGTTTATTTTAGTTTAAGTAGGTTTCATTTATTTGTTTTATGTTTAGGTTTATTTTATTTTTTTTATTTTAATTTTAGTTAAAGTTTTTTTTTTAGTTTATTTTATTTATTTTATTTACTTTAGGTTTTATTTTAAAGTTTATTTTTTAGGTTTAGGTTTTTTATTTAGTTTTTATTTTAGTTTATTAGTATATTTAATTTATTTATGTTTATTTTTTTATTTAGGTTTTTTATTATTTTATTTTATTTATTTTAGGTTTATTTATTTTTTAGTTTATCTATTTATTTATTTATTTATTTTATTTTTAAGTTTAGGTTAAAGTTTTAATTTTAATTAATTAATTATTTATTTTTCATGAATTATTTATTTATTTTATTATTTAGTTTTATTTAGTTTAGGTTTACATTTTAGATTTTAGGGTTGGGCCTTGGGGTTAGCTCTGTGGTAGGGTGTGGCTCAGTGGCCTAGTGTTATTTGGTGGCCTAGTTTAGGGCCTGTGTGAACCATTTGAGGGTTTAGGTGAGGTTTAGGGTTTAGAGCCTAATACTGGCTTTGGGTAGTGTTTAAAACCATTTGTGGTAGGGCCTGGGTTTAGGATTTATGGTTTAGGGTTAGGTTTAGGTCAGTGGGGTTAGGTTTTAGGGTTTAAGGTTTAGGGTTGTAGTTAGTGGTTTATGGTTAGTTAATCTTGGGATCAGGGTAGTGGTTTGATTTAGGTTTAGGTTTAGTCAGGTTTAGGGTTTTTTTTTAAATTAAGCAAACCAAGATGTTTAAGATTATTTATATTTTATATTTAGTTTATTTTTATTTATTTTTTTATTTTCATTTTATTTAAGTTTATTTTTTATTTTATTTATTTTAGTTTATTTATTTTAGGTTTATTTATTTTAGTTTATTTTTATTATTTTATTTTTATGTTTAGGTTTAGGTTTGCATTTTAGTTTAGTTATGTTTTTATTATATTTTTTATGTTTATGTTTTATTTTTATTTTTAGGTTTAGGTTTTTTTTATTTTAATTTTTAGGTTTATCTTTAGGTCTTATTTTTTAGGTTTAGGTTTATTTTAGTGTATTTTATTTTATTTAGTTTAGGTTTAGGTTTAGTTTTAGTTTATTTTTTTAGGTTTAGGTTTTATTTATTTTAGTTTAGTTTATTTTAGTTTTAGTTTAGGTTAATTTTATTTTAATTTTTTTAGTTTTATTTTAGTTTTTATTTTTTTATTTTATTTATTTTTGGTTTTATTTAGTTTGGGTTTTAGTTATTTTATTTATTTTAGGTTTATTTTATTTTATTTTACATTTAACTTTATTATTGAGGTTTTATTCTTTTTATTTTATTTTATTTTAGTTTATGTTTACTTTATTTATTTTGGTTTATTTTATTTTTTATTTTATTTCATTTTATTTTTTAGGTTAAGGTTTAGTTTAGTTTATATTTTAAATTATTTAATTTTAATTTTATTTAGATTTTATTTATTTATTTTATTTTAGGTTTGTGGTTTTGGGTTTTTAGGGCTCAGCTTAGGGTTTGTTTAGGTTGTTTGTTTTTAGGGTTTTGTAGTTTTAGTTTTAGGTTTTAGAGTTTAGGTTGTAGGTTTAGGTTTAGGTTAGTTTTGGTTTAGTAGAGTGGGTTAGGGTTTTTTTGAATTAAGTAAACCCATGGTTTAGGTTTATTTAATTTATTTTTATTTTTAGTTTATTTATTTTTATTTTATTTATTTTAATTTATTTTTTTTATGTTTAGTTTATTTTTTTTAGTTTAGTTTAGCTCATTTTATTTTTTAGTTTAGGTTTTATTTTTATTTTAGTTAGGTTTAGCTCCATTTTAAGTTTATTTTTAGGTTTTTATGAAGTTTAGGTTTATTTTATTTATTTTATTTTATTTGGGTTTATTAAGGTTTAGTTTACTTATTTTAGGTTTAGGTTTAGATTTTATTTATTATTTTATTTTATTTTAGTTTAGGTTTAGGTTTATTTTATTTTATTTGGTTTAGATTTTTATTTTAGTTTAGGTTTTGGCTTTTATTTTTTTTTAGTTATATTTTAGGTTTAGTTTAGGCTTTATTTAGTTTTATTATATTTTATTTTAGGTTTTTTTTATCTTGATTTTAAGTTAGTTTATTTTATTTTATTTTTTATTTTATTAGTTTTTTTTATTTATTTATTTATTTATTTTATTTTTTATTTTTTTTATTTTTTTTTTAGGTTTAGTTTATGTTTTAGTTTAGTTTGTATTTTTATTTGGTTTTATATTTTTATATTTATTTCTTTTTAGGTTTTATTTTGTTTAGATTTTAGCTTTTTTATTTATGGTTGGTTTAGTGGTTTATTAGGGTTTAGGGTTTATGTTTATGGTTTATGGTTTAGGGTTTAGGGTTTAGGTTTTAGGATTTAGGGTTTAGGGTTTAGGGTTTAGGGTTTTAGGGTTTAGGGTTTAGGTTTTAGGTTTAGGGTTTTTATTTTATTTTAACAGAGAACAAATTCATATTCAGCATTTCTTCTTTTTGATTTCATCAACCATGTAACACACCAAGTTTTCTAAGACATAAGCGATGACATAGATAAAAAATGAGCACGCATAGAGTAAATTAAAAACCCTAGATAATTACAACCCGCTCTATTGTAAAGGCATAATTCCAAGCACATCGAGGTCATTCTTTTGTTTAACCCGCTCAACCATGACCACCTGGCCTATCTCGAATAGGGGATCCACCATCATACCTTCTCTCTCCACCGCCACCACTTGTAACCTCCATCGCCTCCTACATCCATAATCACCACTAACACCACCTCCATATCCAGACCTCCATTCTACACCACTACAATAACGCCTCAACCTTCACCTCCATTGCCAAATCTAGACTAAGCCTAGTTGACGGTGATGTTCCTGCCATTAAGGTTTTGCCCATTCTTAGAATTTAGGTTTATTAGGTTTTAGGGTTTAGGTTTATTTTTTTATTTATTTAGTTACTTTAGGTTTTAGGGTTTGGGGTTTAGCATTTAGGGCGTAGGGTTTAGGGTTTTAAGGTTTATGCTTGTAGAGTTCAGGGTTTAGGATTTAAGGTGTTTTAGGATTTAAGGTTTAGGGTTGTAGGTTTCTGGTTTTGGGTTTAGGGTTTAGGATTTATGGTTTATTGTTTTTTTCTTTCAATTAAGCAAACAGGTTTATGCTTTTTTCTTAGTTCTTATTTATTTGATTTGATTTGATTTTTTATTTTTATTTAGTTTAGTTTATTTATTTTAGGTTTATTTATTCTAATTTAGGATTTTATCTTAGTTTATTTTTTTTAGGTTAAGGTTTATTTTTAGTTGAATTTTATTTTTATTTTATTTTAAGGATTAAGATTTATTTTTTTATTTTTTAAATTTAGGTTTAGGTTTTTATTTTATTTTTTCGGTTTAGGTTTTAGGTTTTTAATTTAGATTTATTATTAGGTTTTATTTTTTAGTTTAGGTTTTGGTTTATTTTTAGGTAATTTTATTTTATTTAGTTTAAGTTTATGTTTAGTTTATTTTAAGTTTAGCTTTAGGTTTTATTTATCTTAGTTTAGTTTAATTTAGTTTAGGTTTAGGTTTAGTTTATTTTATTTTAGGTTTAGGTTTTTTTATGGTTTAAGTTTTATTTTTTATTTATTTATAGGTTTATTTTTTTTATTTTTTTTAGGTTTAGGTTTTATTTAGTTTTATTTTATTTTATTTAAGTTTATTTATTTTTTTTTACTATAGTTTTATTTTATTTAGTTTTATGCTTAAGTTTATTTTATTTTATATGTTTTCTTTATTTTATTTTAACTTATTTTTACTAGTTTAATTTATGATATTTTAATGTTTAAGTTTAGGTTTTATTTATTTTATTTTATTATTTTATTTGCTTAGGTTTTTATATATTTTATTTTTTAGGTTTTATTTAGCCAGTTTAGGTTTTAAGTTTAGGTTTCAGGATTTAAGTACAGGGGTTTAGGTTTAATGTTTAGAGCTTTAGGGTTTAGGGTTTTTTAGGGTTTGAGCTTCACAGTTTAGGTTTAAGAACTTGGGTTTAGAACAGCTTAGGGTTTAGAGGTTCTTTTTTTTTTTTTAAATTAAGTAAACGGGTAGGTTTAGGTTTATTTAGTTTATTTTTATTTATTTTAGTTTATTTTATTTTTCTTTATATTTATGTTTATTTTTATTTTTATTTACTTTAGTTTATTTATTTCAGGTTTATTTATTTTAGTTTAGGTTTTTTATTTTAGTGTATTTTTTTAGGTTTAGGTTTATTTTTTTAGTTGAGTATTATTTTTATTTTATTATTAAGGTTTAGGTTTTATTTTTTATTTTTAGGTTTAGGTTTAGGTTTTATTTTATTTTTTTAGGTTTAGGTATCACTTTTTTTAAGTTAATTTTTATTTTATTTAGTTTAGGTTTAGGTTTAGGCTTTGTTTACTTAAGGTTTATGTTTATTTTATTTTTATTTTAGGTTTATGTTTTTTTTGGTTTAGGATTTAAATTTTATATTTTATTTATTTTTAGGCTTATTTTTTAAGTTTACATTTTTATTTTGTTTTTATTTTATTTTATTTTATTTTAAGTTTAATTTATTTTTATTTTACGTTTAGTTTTTATTTTATTTTGGTTTTTTATCACTAGGCTTATTTTATTTTTTAGTTTTATTTAGGTTTATTTTATTTTAGTTTATTTTTATTAGTTTAATTCATTTTATTTTTAGGACTAGGTTTAGGTTTAGGTTCATGTTTTTATTTTTATTTTATTTAGGCTTAGGTTTCTTTATATATTTTATTTTAGGTTTTATTTAGCTTAGGTTTAGATTTTTAGTGTTTAAGGTTAGCTTAGGGTTTAGAGGTTTTTTCATTTAAATTAAGTAAATCGGTAGATTTAGGTTTATTTAGTTTATTTTTATTTATTCTAATATATTTTATTTATTATTTTTATTTAGTTTAGTTTATTTATTTTAGGTTAGGTTTTTTATTTTAGTTTATTTTTAGGTTTAGGTTTATTTTTTAGTTGATTATTAGTTTTATTTTATTTTTATTGTTTAGGATTTATTTTTTATTTTTAAGTTTTGGTTTAGGTTTTTATTTTATTTTTTTAGGTTTAGGTTTTAGGTTTTTATTTTAGGTTTATTTTCAGGTTTTATTTTTTTAATTTAGGTTTAGGTTTTGTTTAGTTTAGTTTATTTTTTTTTTGTTTTGGTTTAGGTTTTGGTTTTATTTACTTAAGGTTTATGTTTAGGTTTTATTTATTTAAGTTTAGTTTATTTTAGTTTAGGTTTAGGTTTATTTTATTTTGTTTATGTTATTTTTATTTTAGGTTTAGTTTATTTTTTAGTTTAGGGTTTATGTTTTATTTATTATTTAATTTTAGGCTAATTTTTTAGATTTGGGTTTCTATTTAGTTTTTATTTTATTTTATTTTTGATTTATTTTAAGTTTATTTTTTTCTATATTATGTTTAGTGTTTATTTTATTTAAGTTTTATCTTTAAGTTTATTTTATTTTTTAGTTTGTTTAGGATTTTATTTATATTATTTTAGTTTCTTTCTTTTTAGTTTATCTTATTTTATTTTAGGTTTAGGTTTAAGTTTTAGTTTATATTTATTTTTTTATTTTATTTTATTTTTTAATTTTATTTAAGTTCAGGTTTTAGTTTATGTTTTTTTTATTTTAATTTGTATATTTTTTAGGTTTAGGTTTATTTATTTATTTTATTTTTAGGTTTTATTTAGTATAGGTTTATGTTTTAAGGTTTTTAGGTTTTAGGTTTTAGGGTTTAGGGTCTTGGGTTTTGGGTTTCAGAGTTTTGGGTTTTAAGGTTTACAGTGTAGGGTTAGGGTTTAGGGTTAATGGTTTAGGATTTAGTGTTTAGGCATTAGGGTTTAGGACTTTTAGGGTTTAGGGTTTAGGGATTAAGTTTTAGGGTTAGCTTAGGGTTTAGGTTCACTTAGGGTTTAGTGTTTAAGGTTTAGGGTTTAGGCTCTAGGGTGGGGTTTAGGGTTTAGGGTTTAAGGCTAGTTTAGGGTTTAGGGTTTAGGTTTAGGGTTTAGGTTTAGGGTTTAGGGTTAGGGTTAGGGTTAGGGTTTAGGGTTTAGGGCTTTAAGGTTTAAGGTTTAGGGTTTAGGGTTTTAAGATTTAAGGTTTTTTGGGGTTTATGGTTTAGGGTTTTAGGGTTTAGGGTTTAGGGCTTATGGTTTAAGGTTAAGGTTGTTATTTTTTTAATTTTTTATGTATTTTAAATTAAGTAAACTCTTAGGTTTAGGTTTATTTAGTTTATTTTTTATTTATTTTAGTTTATTTAATTTTTTTATTTAGGTTTAATTATATTTTTATTTAATTTAGTTTATTTATTTTAGGTTAATTTATTTTATTTTAGGTATTTTATTTTATTTTAATTTTAGGTTTAGCTTTATTTTTTAGTTTTATTTTATTTTTATTTTATTTTTTAGGTTTAGGTTTTATTTTTTATTTTTATTTTTAAGTTTAGGTTTTTATTTTATTTCTTTTGGTTTAGGATTTAGGTTTTTATTTTACGCTTTTTTGGGTTCTAATTTTTAGTTTAGGTTTAGGCTTATTTTTATTTTATTTTATTATATTTTGGGTTTAGGTTTAGGTTTAGTTTATTTTATGTTTAGGTTTAGGATTTATTTATTTTAGTTCAACTTAGTTTAGTTTATGTTTAGGTTTATTTTATCATTATTTTAGGCTTAGGTTTTTATTTCAATTTAGGGTTTAGGTTTTATTTTTTTATGTATTTTAGGTTTTATTTTACATTTATTTTAGGTTTAGTTTTATTTAGTTTTATTTTATTTTATTTTTATTTCTTTTTTATTTTAGGTTTACTTTTTTATTTTATTTAGGCTTTTATTTTAGTTTAGTTTAGGTTTTATTTATTTTATTTTAGTTTGGTTTTATTTTTTATTTTATTTTTTTTAGGTTTAGGTTAGTTTTAATTTTTTATTATTTAATTCTTTTAGGTTTTATTTAATTTAAGGTTTAGTTTAGGTTTATTGTTTAAGGTTTAGGGTTTAGGGTTTAGGGTTTAGGATTTTAGGTTTAGGTTTAGGTTTAGGTTAGGAGGGTTTAGTTAGGGTTTAGGAGGATTAAGGTTTAGGATTTAGAGTTTAGGGTTTTAGGTTTTGGTTTTTTAATAGAGAACAAATTTAGATTCAACATTTCTTCATTTTATTTCATCAACCAAGTTACACACCAAGTTTTCAAAGTCATAAGCGATGACATAGATAAAAAATGGGCATGCATAGAAAATCAAAACCTTAGATAGCTAGAACCATCTCACACTAAAGACAGTTCCATCTGTGATTAGATCGACCATTCTTCAATTTCTCCCGTCCTCATCAGAACCACATCGGCCTCTTGAGTAGCGGGATCCACCATCATATCCCCGATCTCTCCCTCCATCACCACCATGGTTGTAACCTCTGCTCTTCCTACCACAATAACCACCATTGCTCGACCACCACCTCCATATCCACACCTCTATATCCCACATCCACTTGTAATAATTACACCTCATGCCGCCTCCTTTCTTAGATCTAGGCTGAGCACGGTTGTGGTGATGTTCTGTCGTCAAGGTTCGCCCATTCTTAGGGTTTAGGTTTATATTATTAATTTATTTAGTTACTTTAGGTTTAGGTTTAGAGTTTGGGTTTTAGTATTTGGGTTTAAGGTTTAGAGTTAATTTAGGGTTTAGGGTTTAGGCTTTAAGGTTTTTAGGGTTGAGGTTTAGGGTTAGTTTAGGGTTTATGGTTGAGGTATTAGGGTTTAGGGTTTGGGGTTTATTATTTATGGTTAGGGTTTAGGGTTTAGGTTTAGGGTTTAGGGCTTAGGGTTTAGAATCTTTGACATCGTCATCTCCATAGCCAATTTTCCAAAGAGGATTATGAGATTTGTTACTAATCGATTTCACGATCCGGGGAACTTCCATAATGTTGGCGTGATTGATTTGAGCAACGGATCTGATGTGATACATCTTAAGTAATGAAAATGGAGTGGAAACATCATGATGAGTTAGCTTTTCCAATTTTTTGAGAATGATTATCAACACAAAATGATAGTGGATCAGACCAAAACTAACGTTCAATCAAGTTTCTCTGCGACTTTCCCAACGTCTGTTTATATTTAAATTAAGTAAACTCTTAGGTTTAGGTTTATTTAGTTTATTTTATATTTATTTTAGTTTATTTAATTTATTATTTAGGTTTAAAAATATTTTTATTTAATTTAGTTTATTTATTTTAGGTTAATTTATTTTAGTTTAGGTATTTTATTTTATTTTATATTTTAGGTTTAGCTTTATTTTTTTTTATTTTTATTTTATTTTTTAGGTTTAGGTTTTATTTTTTATTTTTATTTTAAGGTTTACCTTTTTATTTTATTTCTTTAGGTTTAGGTTTTAGGTTTTTATTTTACATTTTTTAGGTTCTATTTTTTAGTTTAGGTTTAGGCTTATTTTTAGTTTATTTTATTATATTTACGGTTTAGGTTTAGGTTTAGTTTATTTTATGTTTAGGTTTAGGATTTATTTATTTTAGTTTAACTTATTTTAGTTTATGTTTAGGTTTATTTTATCATTATTTTAGGCTTAGGTTTTTATTTCAATTTAGGGTTTAGGTTTTATTTTATATTTATTTGTAGGTTTTATTTTTCATTTATTTTTTAGGTTTTGGTTTTTATTTAGTTTTATTTTATTTTATTTTAGGTTTATTTCTTTTTTATTTTTGGTTTACTTTTTATTTTATTTAGGCTTTTTATTTTTTAGTTTAGTTTAGGTTTTTATTTATTTTATTTTAGTTTAGTTTTTATTTTTTATTTTATTTTTATTTTAGGTTTAGGTTATAGTTTATGTTTTTATTTTTTATTATTTGTTTATTTGTTTAGATTTTTTATCTATTTTTTAAGGTTTTATTTAATTTAGGTTTAGGTTTTTAGCTTTTTAGGGTTTAGGGTTTATTGTTTAAGGTTTAGGGTTAGTTTAGGGTTTATGGTTTAGGGATTAGGGTTTAGGGTTTGGGGTATAGGGTTTAGGATTTAGGGTTTCTTTTTGGGTTTAGGGTTTAGTATTTAGGGTTTAGGGTTTATGGTTTAGGTGTTAGGGTTTAGGGATTAGGGATTAGGGTTTTAGGGTTTAAGATTTAGGGTTTGGGTTAAGGGTTAGGGGTTAGGTTTAGGGTTCCATTTTCAATTTAGGGTTTAGGGTTTTTGGTTTTTGGTTTTTTTTTAATAGAGAGCAAATTTAGATTCAACATTTCTTCATTTTTATTTCATCAACCAAGTTACACCAAGTTTTCAAAGTCATAGCGATGACATAAATAAAAAATGGGCATGCTTAGAAAATCAAAACCTTAGATAGCTAGAACCATCCCTACTCTAAAGACACAGTTCCATATCGTGAATCGATGCGTTCTTATTTTCCAGTTCTCATTAGAACCACGCCTCTTAAGTAGCGGGATCCACCATCACCACCATGGTTGTAACCTCTGTTGCTCCTCCTTTCACAATAACCACCACTTCTTTGACCACCACCTCCATATCCACCAACACCTCTATATCCCCCACCTCCACTATTAATTATTCGCCTCCACCTTTGCCTCCCAGATCTAGGCGAGGTTGCGGTGATGTTCTGCGTCAAGGTTCTGCCCATTCTTAGGGTTTAGGTTTATTATTTTTTAGGGTTTAGGTTTATATTATTAATTTATTTAGTTACTTTAGGTTTAGGTTTAGAGTTTGGGTTTTAGTATTTGGGTTTAAGGTTTAGAGTTAATTTAGGGTTTAGGGTTTAGGCTTTAGGGTTTTTAGGGTTGAGGGTTTAGGGTTAGTTTAGAGTTTATGGTTGAGGGTATTAGGGTTTAGGGTTTGGGGTTTATTATTTGTGGTTAGGGTTTAGGGTTTAAGGTTTTGGGTTTAGGGTTAGTTTAGGGTTTATGGTTTAGGGTTAAAGGTTGTAAGTTTAGGGTTTAAGGTTTGGTTTAGGGTTTAGGGTTTTTTTATTTAAAAAATTAAGTAAAGCGATACTTTTGTTGTTTAGTTTAGTTTATTATTTTATCTATTTTAGTTTATTTTATTTTTTATATTTTTAAATAGTTTAGTTTATTTTATTTAGTTTATGTTTTTTTTAGGTTTAGGTTAAGGTTTATGTTTATTTTTTAGTTTAGTTTTATTTATATTTTATTTTTTAAGTTTAGGTTTTTTTAGGTTTAGGTTTTAGGTTTTTATTTTAGGTATATTTTTAGGTTTTATTTTTTAGTTTATGTTTAGGTTTATTTTTAGATTATTTTATTTTATTTAGTTTAGGTTTAGGTTTAAGTTTTGGCTTAGGCTTTATTTATTTTAGTTTAGTTTATTTTAATTTAGGTTTAGGTTTATTTTATTTTTATTTTAGGTTTAGGTTTTACTTTTCATCTATTTTTAGGTTTTATTTTTTAGATTTAGAGTTTTAGGGTTTAAGGTTTATGGTTTAATGTTTAGCATTTAGGGTTTAAGGTTTAGGGTTTTAGGGTTTACGATTTAGGGTTTTGGTAGGTTGAAGTTTTAGTTTAGGGTTTATGGTTTTGTTTATTTTCTTAATAGAGAATAAATTTAGATTCAATATTTCTTTTTTTATTTCATCAACCAGGTAACACATAATGTTTTTTAATACACAATCGATGACATAGATCAATAATGAGCACGCATAGAGCAAATCAAAAACCCTAGATAACTAGAACCTTCTCTATTGTAAAGACACAGTTCCATAAGCAGCAGAATGGATTGGTCGTTCTTTAGTTTTTCCAGTTCCAAAAAGAACCTCCCGGCCTCTCTAGTAGTGGGATCCACCATCATATCCTCGATCTCTCCCTTCGCCACCACCATGGTCGTAACCTCGATCCGTTCCATAGGTTTTTTAATTTATTCTATTTTTATGTTTTATTTAGTTTAGGTTTAGGTTTTTAGGTTTTTAGGTTTTTAGGGTTTAGGGATTAGTGTTTAGGGTTTTGGGTTTTGGGGTTTAGGGTTTAGGGTTTTGAGATTACGGTTTGGGGTTTAGGATTTAGGGTTATAGGTTTTAGGGTTAAGGGTTTAGGGTTAGGGTTTAGGGTTTAGGGGTTAGGGTTTAGGGTTTAGGGTTAGCTTTGGGTTTAGGCTTTTTTTTAAAAAAAATATTAAGTAATCTAGTAGGTTTAGGTTTATTTAGTTGATTTATTTTATTTTTTATTTATTTTAGTTTACTTTATTTTTAATTTTTATTTATGGTTACTTTTTATTTTTATTTAGTTTAGTTTATTTATTTTAGTTTAGGATTTTTTTATTTTAGTTTATTTTTTAAGTTTAGGTTTAGGTTTAGGTTTATTTTTTAGTTGAGTTTTATTTTTATTTTATTTTGTAGGTTTAAGTTTTATTTTTTATTTTTTAGGTTTAGGTTTAGGTTTTTATTTTTATTTTTTAGGTTTAGGTTTTAGGTTTTTATTTCAGGTTTTCTTTTTTAGTATATGTTTAGGTTTATTTTTAGTTTATTTAATTTTATTTAATTTAGGTTTAGGTTTAGGTTTAGTTTATTTTAGGTCTAGCCTTAAGTTTTATTTATTTTAGTTTAGATTTAGGCTTATTTTATTTTGTTTATTTTAGTTTTATTTTAGGTTTAGGTTTTTTTTATTTGCTTTTGGTTTAGGTTTCATTTTTTATTTACTTTTAGGTTAATTTTTTTTAGGTTTAGGTTTTTATCTAGTTTTTATTTTATTTTTTTATGTTTATTTTATTTTTATTTAAGATTTTTTTTTTTTAGGTTTTCTTTCTTAAGTTTATTTTATTTTAAAGTTTGGTTTATGTTATTAATTATTTTATTTTAGTTTATTTTATTTTACTTTTAGGTTTAGGTTTAGGTTTTGGTTTAGTTTTTTTTTACTTTTTTAATTTTATTTAAGTTTAGGTTTTTTATTTATTTTATTTTTTAGGTTTATTTAGTTTAGGTTTAGGTTTTTAGGTTTTTAGGGTATAGGGTTTAGGCTTTAGGGTTTTAGGGTGTAGGGTTTTAGGGTTTAGGGTTTAGTGTTTAGGGTTAGGGTTTATTAGGCTCTTGTGTTAAAGCTTTTAAGATTTAGGGTTTTAGGTTAGCATTGGGTTTAGGGTTTAGGGTTTTTTAGAGTTTAGGGTTTAGGGTTTAAGGTTGTAGATTTAGAGTTTAGGGTTTTGTGTTAGTTATAGGTTTAGGGTTTAGGGTTTTTTTTTAGGTTTAAGTTTTTATTTAAATTTTATTATATTTTATTTTAGGTTTATTTTATTATTATTTTACGATTCATTTTTATTTTATTTAGTTTGTTATTCTTAGGTTTATTTTATTTCTTAATTTAGGTTAAGTTATTATTTATTTTATTTTAGATTCTTTATTATTATTATTATTATTATTATTATTTATTATTATTATTATTATTATTATTATTATTATTATTATTATTTTTAGGTTTAGGTTTAAGTTTTAGTTTATGTTTTATTTAATTTTTTTTTATTTTGTCTAGATTTTTTATTTATTTTATTTTTAGGATTTATTTAGTTTAGGTTTAGGTTTTAATTTTTTAGGGTTTAGGGTTTTAAGGTTTAGGGTTTAGGGTTTAGGATTTTAGGGTTTAGGGTTTAGGGTTTAGGGTTTAGGGTTTAGGGTTTAGTGTTTAGGGTTTAGGGTTTAGGTTTTAGGTTTTAGTTCAGGTTTTAGGGTTTTTGGTTTTATTTTTTATTTTTTAATCAAGAACAAATTCAGATTCAACATTTCTTCTTTTATTTATTTAGTTTATTTTTTAGGTTTATTTATTTTTAGGATTATTTTTTTAGTTAAATTTTAGTTTTTATATATATTATTTTTTTATTTTTTTTAGTTTTAGGTTTAGGTTTCTATTTTATTTTATTTTTTATTTTATTTAGGTTTAAGTTTTTTATTTATTCTATTTTTAGGTTTTATTTAGTTTAGGTTTTAGTTTTTAGGTTTTTAGGGTTTAGGGTTTAGGGTTTAGGTTAGGGTTTAGTGCTTAGGGTTTAGGGTTTAGTGTTTAGCCTTTACAATTTAAGGTTTTTAGGGTTTAGGGTTTAGGGTGTAGGGTTAGCTTAGGGTTTAGGGTTTAAGGTTTAGGGTTTTGGGTTTAGGCTTTAGGCTTTAGGGTTTTTAGGGTTTACGGTTTAGGGTATAGGGTTAGTTTAGGGTTTAGGCTTCAGGGTGGACCATTTTGAGGGTTTAGGGTTATGTTAGTGTTTAGGGTTAATTTAGAGTTTAATATTAAGGCTTTAGGGTTTAGGGTTTAAAATTCATTTAGGGTTTAGGGTTTAAGCTTTAGGATTTTATGGTTTAGGGTTTATGGTATAGGGTTAGGGTTAGGGGTTTAGGTTTTAGGGTTTAGGGTTTAAGGTTTAGGGTTTAAGGTTGTAGGCTTAGGGTTTATGGTTTAGGGTTAATCTTTGGGATTAGGGTTTATGGTTTAGGATTTAGGGTTTAGGGTTTAGGGTTTTAGTTTTTTTAAATTAAGTAAACTAGTATGTTTAAGATTATTTAGTTTATTTAGTTTATTTTTTATTTATTTCAGTTTAAGTTATTTTTCATTTTTATTTAGGTTTATTTTTATTTTTATTTAGCTTAGTTTATTTATTTTAGGTTTATTTATTTTAGTTTAGGTTTTTTATTTTACTTTATTTTTTATGTTTAGGTTTAGGTTTGCATTTTAGTTTAGTTTTATTTTTATTATATTTTTATGTTTATGTTTTATTTTTATTTTTAGGTTTAGGTTTTTATTTTAATTTTTTAGGTTTATCTTTAGGTCTTATTTTGTAGTTTAGGTTTAGGTTTATTTTTAGTGTATTTTATTTTATTTAGTTTAGGTTTAGGTTTAGGTTTAGTTTATTTTAGGTTTAGGTTTAGGTTTTATTTATTTTAGTTTAGTTTATTTTAGTTTAGGTTTAGGTTAATTTTATTTTAATTTTAAGTTTAGTTTTTATTTTAGTTTAGGGTTTAGGTTTTATTTTTTTTATTTTTTTTTGGTTTTATTTATATGTTTGGGTTTTAGTTAGTTTTATTTTACTTTATAGGCTTATTTTATTTTTATTTTACATTTAACTTTTGATTTATTGAGGTTTTTTATTCTTAGGTTTATTTTATTTTATTATGTTTAGTTTATGTTTTCATTTATTTAATTTTGGTTTATTTTTATTTTTTATTTTATTTCATTTTTATTTTTAGGTTTAGGTTAAGGTTTTAGTTTAGGTTTATATTTTAATTTATTTAATTTTAATTTTTTTATTTAGATTTTATTTATTTATTTTATTTTTAGGTTTTTAGGGTTTTGGGTTTAGGGTTTAGGGTTTGGCATTTAGGGTTTAGGGTTGTATGTTTTAGGGTTTAGGGTTTAGGGTTTAGTGTTTTAAGCTTTAGGGTTTAGGGTTGTAGGTTTAGGGTTTAGGGTTAGTTTTTGGGTTTAGCGTAGAGGGTTAGGGTTAGGGATTTTTTTTTGAATTAAGTAAACTCATAGGTTTAGGTTTATTTAATTTATTTTTTATTTTGTTTAGTTTATTTATTTTATTTTATTTATTTTAATTTATTTTTTTATGTTTAGGTTTACTTTTTAGTTTAGTTTTAATTTCATTTTATTTTTTAGGTTTAGGTTTTATTTTTTATTTTTAGAATTAGGTTTAGGTTTCCATTTTAAGTTTATTTTTAGGTTTTTTTTTTTTAGGTTTAGGTTTATTTTTTATTTTATTTTATTTTATTTAGGGTTTAGGTTAAGGTTTAGGTTTACTTTATTTTAGGTTTAGGTTTAGATTTTATTTATTTTAGTTTAGTTTATTTTAGTTTAGGTTTAGGTTTATTTTATTTTTATTCTTGGTTTAGATTTTTTATTTTAGTTTAGGGTTTTGGCTTTACTTTTTATTTCTTTTTAGGTTATATATTTAGGTTTATGTTTTTAGGTTTAGGCTTTTATTTAGTTTTTATTATATTTTATTTTATTTTAGGTTTTTTTTATTTTGATTTTAAGTTTAGTTTTTATTTTATTTAGGTTTTATTTTTTTTAGTTTAGTTTAGGTTTTTATTTATTTTATTTTAGTTTAGTTTTTATTTTTTATTTTTTTTATTTTTTAGGTTTAGGTTTAGGTTTATGTTTTAGTTTAGGTTTGTATTTTATTTTATTTTGGTTTTATATTTTTATATTTATTTTCTTTTTAGGTTTTATTTTGTTTAGATTTTTAGCTTTTTAGGGTTTATGGTTTATGGTTTAGGGTTTAGGGTTAGTTGAGGGTTTAGGGTTTATGTTTTATGGTTTATGGTTTAGGGTTTAGGGTTTAGGGTTTTAGGATTTAGGGTTTAGGGTTTAGGGTTTAGGCTTTTTAGGGTTTAGGATTTAGGTTTTAGGTTTAGGGTTTATGTTTTAGTTTAAGGTTTAGGGTTTTTATTTTATTTTAACAGAGAACAAATTCATATTCAACATTTCTTCTTTTTGATTTCATCAAAGTAACATACCAAGTTTTCTAAGACATAGCGAAGACATAGATAAAAAATGAGCACACATAGAATCAAAACCCCAGATAATTATAATCTCTGTAAGGCATAATTCCATAGCGGCCAGATCGGATGTCATTCTTTTGTTTAGATCCACCATGACCACCTGACTGAATAGCGGGATCCACCATCATAGCCACTCTCTCTCTCGCCATACGGTTGTAACCTCCATCATCGCTCCTCATCCATAGTCACCACTACTCAGAACACCACCTCCATATCCGGCACCTCAGTTCACCACTATAATAACCACCTTTCAACCTTCACCTCATGCCAAATCTAGCTTTGGTTGATGGTGATGTTCGCCATTAAGGTTACGCCATTCTTTTAGTTAGGTTTATTAGGTTTTAGGGTTTAGGTTTATTTTTTTTTATTTAGTTACTTTAGGTTTTAGGGTTTGGGGTTTAGCATTTAGGTAGGGTTTAGGGTTTACGGTTTAGGGTTTTAAGGTTTATTCTTATAGGGTTAGGTTTAAGATTTAAAGTGTTTTAGGATTTAGGGTTTAGGGTTGTAGGTTTTGGTTTAGGGTTTAGGGTTTAGGGTTTAGGGTTTAGGATTTATGGTTTTATTTTTCTTTCAATTAAGCAAGCAGGTTTATGCTAGTTTATTTCTTTGATTTGATTTGATTTTTTATTTTTATTTAGTTTAGTTTATTTATTTTAGGTTTATTTATTCTAATTTAGGATTTTCATCTTAGTTTATTTTTTAGGTTAAGGTTTATTTTTTAGTTGAATTTTATTTTTATTTTATTTTTGAGGATTAAGATTTATTTTTATTTTTAAATTTAGGTTTAGGTTTTTATTTTATTTTTTAGGTTTAGGTTTTAGGTTTTTAATTTAGATTTATTTTTAGGTTTTATTTTTTAGTTTAGGTTTAGGTTTATTTTTAGGTTATTTTATTTTATTTAGTTTAATTTTATGTTTAGTTTATTTTAAGTTTAGCTTTAGGTTTTATTTATCTTAGTTTAGTTTAATTTAGTTTAGGTTTAGGTTTAGGTTTATTTTTATTTTAGGTTTAGGTTTTTTTTAGTTTATGGTTTAAGTTTTATTTTATTTATAGGTTTATTTTTTTTTTTTAGGTTTAGGTTTTATTTAGTTTTATTTTATTTTATTTTAAGTTTATTCTATTTTACTTTACATTTAGTTTTATTTTATTTAGGTTTTTTATGCTTAAGTTTATTTTATTTTATAGTTTGTTTAAGTTTTCATTTATTTTATTTTAACTTATTTTTACTAGTTTAATTTATGATATTTTTAGGTTTAAGTTTAGGTTTCTATTTTATTTTATTTTATTTAAGCTTAGGTTTTTTATATATTTTATTTTTAGGTTTATTTAGCTTAGGTTTAGGTTTTTAAGTTTTTAGGGTTTATGGTGTAGGATTTAGGACTTATGGTTTTAGGGTTTAGGGTTTAGGGTTTAGGGTTTTAGTACAGGGTTTAGGGTTTAGTGTTTAGGGTTTAGGGTTTAGGGTTTTTAGGGTTTAGGCTTTACGGTTTAGGGTTTAGGGCTTTGGGTTTAGGCTTAGCTTAGGGTTTAGGGGTCCTTTTTTTCTTTTAAATTAAGTAAACTAGTAGGTTTAGGTTTATTTAGTTTATTTTTATTTATTTTAGAGTATTTTATTTTTATTAATATTTATGTTTATTTTTTATTTTTATTTACTTTAGTTTATTTATTTTAGGTTTATTTATTTTAGTTTAGGTTTTTTATTTTAGTTTATTTTTTAGGTTTAGGTTTATTTTTTAGTTGAGTATTATTTTTATTTTATTATTAAGGTTTAGGTTTTATTTTTTATTTTATAAGTTTAGGTTTAGGTTTTTATTTTATTTTTTTAGGTTTAGGTATCACTTTTTTTAAGTTAATTTTTATTTTATTTAGTTTAGGTTTAGGTTTAGGCTTTGTTTACTTAAGGTTTATGTTTATTTTATTTTTATTTTAGGTTTATGTTTTTTTTTTGGTTTAGGGTTTAAGTTTTATATTTTATTTATTTTTAGGTTTATTTTTTAAGTTTATGTTTTTATTTTGTTTTTATTTTATTTTATTTTAAGTTTAATTTTTTTTTATTTTACGTTTAGTTTTATTTTATTTTGGTTTTTTATCCCTAGGCTTATTTTATTTTTTAGTTTTGTTTAGGTTTATTTTAGTTTAGTTTATTTTTATTAGTTTAATTCATTTTATTTTTAAGACTAGGTTTAGGTTTAGGTTCATGTTTTTATTTTATTTTATTTAGGCTTAGGTTTCTTTATATATTTTATTTTTAGGTTTTATTCAACTTAGGTTTAGATTTTTAGTGTTTAAGGTTAGCTTAGGGTTTAGAGGTCATTTTAAATCATAAACTATAGATTTGTATTTAGTTTATTTTTATTTATTCAATATATTTTATTTATTTATTTTATTTAGTTTAGTTTATTTATTTTAGGTTAGGTTTTTATTTGAGTTTATTTTTAGGTTTAGATTTATTTTTTAGTTAAGTATTAGTTTTATTTTATTTTTATGGTTTAAGATTTATTTTTTATTTTTAAGTTTAGGTTTAGGTTTTTATTTTATTTTTTTAGGTTTAGGTTTTAGGTTTTTATTTTAGGTTTATTTTCAAGTTTTATTTTTTAGTTTAGGTTTAGGTTTTGTTTAGTTTATTTTATTTTATTTTTGTTTTGGTTTAGATTTTGGTTTTATTTACTTAAGGTTTATGTTTAGGTTTTATTTATTTAAGTTTAGTTTATTTTAGTTTAGGTTTAGTTTATTTTATTTTGTTTATGTTATTTTTATTTTAGGTTTAGTTTTTTTTTTTAGTTTAGGGTTTATGTTTTATTTATTATTTAATTTTAGGCTAATTTTTTAGATTTGGGTTTCTATTTAGTTTTTATTTTATTTTATTTTTGGTTTATTTTAAGTTTATTTTTTTCTATATTATGTTTATTGTTTATTTTATTTAATTTTTTATCTTTAAGTTTATTTTATTTTTTAGTTTAGTTTAGGATTTTATATTATTTTAGTTTCTTTCTTTAGTTTATCTTATTTTATTTTAGTTTAGGTTTAAGTTTTAGTTTATATTTATTTTTCATTTTATTTTATTTTTAATTTTATTTAAGTTCAAGTTTTAGTTTATGTTTTTTTATTTTAATTTGTATATTTTAGGTTTAGGTTTATTTATTTTATTTTTTTAAGTATTTAGATAAGTTTATGTTTAGGTTTTAGGTTTTTTTAGGGCCTGGGGTTTGGGTTTGAGTTGGGTAAGGTTTAAGGCAGGTTGGGAGGTTGGGTCAGGATTTAGTTTTAGGCATCAGTGGTGGATTAGGGTTAGGGTTAGGATTAAGTTTAGGGTTAGCTAGGATTTAGTCCACTTAGGGTTTAGTATTTAGGTTTAGGGTTTAGTGGCTAGTGGTTTAGGGTTTTATGGTTTAGGATTTATGGTTTAGGGTTTGGTTTGTGGTTAGGTTGGGGTTGTGGTTTAGGGTTTAGGGCTTTAGGTTTAAGGCCTAGGGTTTATTTTAGGGTAAGATTTCTTTTTGGGGTTTATGGTTTATGGTTTTAGGGTTTAGGGTTTATACTATGGTTTAAGGGTTGTTATTTTTTATTTTTTATGTATTTTAAATTAAGTAAACTCTTAGGTTTAGGTTTATTTAGTTTATTTTTTATTTATTTTAGTTTATTTAATTTTTTATTTAGGTTTAATTATATTTTATTTAATTTAGTTTATTTATTTTAGGTTAATTTATTTTATTTTAGGTATTTTATTTTATTTTAATTTTAGGTTTAGCTTTATTTTTTAGTTTTATTTTATTTTTATTTTATTTTTTAGGTTTAGGTTTTATTTTTTATTTTTATTTTTAGGTTTAGGTTTTTATTTTATTTCTTCTGGTTTAGGTTTTAGGTTTTTATTTTATGCTTTTTTGGGTTCTATTTTTTAGTTTAGGTTTAGGCTTATTTTTAGTTTATTTTATTATATTTTGGGTTTAGGTTTAGGTTTAGTTTATTTTATGTTTAGGTTTAGGATTTATTTATTTTAGTTCAACTTAGTTTAGTTTATGTTTAGGTTTATTTTATCATTATTTTAGGCTTAGGTTTTTATTTCAATTTAGGGTTTAGGTTTTATTTTTTTATGTATTTTTAGGTTTTATTTTTACATTTATTTTTTAGGTTTTAGTTTTTATTTAGTTTTTATTTTATTTTATTTTAGGTTTATTTCTTTTTTATTTTAGGTTTACTTTTTATTTTATTTAGGCTTTTTTATTTTTTAGTTTAGTTTAGTTTTATTTATTTATTTTAGTTTGGTTTTATTTTTTTATTTTATTTTATTTTAGGTTTAGGTTATACTGTAATTTTTTTTTTATTATTTGTTTTTTGTTTAGATATTTATCTATTCTTTTATTTTTATTTAATTTAGGTTTAGGTTTTAGCTTTTTTAGGGTTTAAGGTTTATTGTTTAAGGTTTAGGGTTATTTAGGTTTATGGTTTTGGGTTTAGGTTTAGGGTTCGGGGTATGGGGTTTAGGATTTAGGGTTTCTTTTAGGTTTAGGGTTTAGTTTTAGGGTTTAGGGTTTATGGTTTAGGTTTTAGGTTTTAGGATTAGGGTTTAGGGTTTTAGGGTTTGGATTTAGGGTTTATGGTTTTGGGTTTAGGGTTAATGGTTAAGGGTTAAGTTTAGGGTTCAAGTTTTAGTTTGGGGTTTAGGGTTTTTGGTTTTTGGTTTTTTTAATAGAGAACAAATTTAGATTCAACATTTCTTCATTTTTATTTCATCAACCAAGTTACACACCAAGTTTTCAAAGTCATAAGCGATGACATAGATAAAAAATGGGCATGCATAGAGAAAATCAAAAACCTTAGATAGCTAGAACCATCTCTACTCTAAAGACACAGTTCCATATGCAGCAGATCAGATCGACCATTCTTCAATTTTTCCAGTTCTCATCAGAACCACGTCGGCCTCTTGAGTAGCGGGATCCACCATCATATCCCCGATCTCTCCCTCCATCACCACCATGGTTGTAACCTCTGTCGCTCCTCCTGCCACAATAACCACCACTGCTCCGACCACCACCTCCATATCCACCAGCACCTCTATATCCCCCACCTCCACTGTAATTACCACGCCTCCCGCCTCCATGCTAGTTCTGGGATTGAGCAGGACTGGATGTTCTCTGCCAAGGTTCCGCCCATTCTTAGGGTTTAGGTTTATATTATTAATTTATTTAGTTACTTTAGGTTTAGGTTTAGAGTTTGGGTTTTAGTATTTGGGTTTAAGGTTTAAAGTTAATTTAGGGTTTAGGGTTTAGCTTTAAGGCTTTTAGGGTTGGGTTTAGGTTAGTTTAGGTTTATGGTTAGGGTATTAGGGTTTAGGTTTGGGGTTTATTATTTATGGTGAGGGCTTAGGGTTTAAGGTTTAGGGTTTAGGGCTTAGGGTTTAGAATCTCTGATCGCACGTCATCTCCATAGCCAATTTTCCAAAGAGGATTATGAGATTTGGTACTAATCTGATTTCACATGATCCAGGAACTTCCATAATGTTGGCGAGATTTGATTTGAGCAACGGATCCTGACGTGATACATCTTCGTAATGAAAATGGAGTGGAAACATCATGATGAGTTGGCTTTTCCAGTTTTTTTGAGAATGACCACTGTAAATTATCCGCTTACAAAATGATAGTGGATCGAACCAAAACTAACGCCACGCTCAATCAAGTTTCTCCCGACACCTTTCCCACCCACGCCTCAGTTATGTATTTTAAATTAAGTAAACTCTTAGGTTTAGGTTTATTTAGTTTATTTTTTATTTATTTTAGTTTATTTAATTTATTATTTAGGTTTAATTATATTTTTATTTGATTTAGTTTATTTATTTTAGGTTAATTTATTTTAGTTTAGGTATTTTATTTTATTTTATATTTTAGGTTTAGCTTTATTTTTTAGTTTTATTTTATTTTTATTTTATTTTTTAGGTTTAGGTTTTATTTTTTATTTTTATTTTAGGTTTACCTTTTTATTTTATTTCTTTAGGTTTAGGTTTTAGGTTTTATTTTACATTTTTATTCTATTTAGTTTAGTTTAGGCTTATTTTAGTTTATTTTATAATATTTATTGTTTAGGTTTAGTTTATTTTATGTTTAGGTTTAGGATTTATTTATTTTAGTTTAACTTATTTTAGTTTATGTTTAGGTTTATTTTATCATTATTTTAGGCTTAGGTTTTTATTTCAATTTAGGGTTTAGGTTTTATTTTATATTTATTTGTAGGTTTTATTTTTACATTTATTTTTTAGGTTTTGGTTTTTATTTAGTTTTATTTTATTTTATTTTAGGTTTATTTCTTTTTTATTTTAGGTTTACTTTTTATTTTATTTAGGCTTTTTATTTTTTAGTTTAGTTTAGGTTTTTATTTATTTTATTTTAGTTTGGTTTTTTTATTTTATTTTTATTTTAGGTTTAGGTTATAGTTTATGTTATTATTTTTTATTATTTGTTTACTTATTTAGAATTTTAATCTTTTTTTTTGGTTTATTTAATTTAGGTTTAGGTTTTAGCTTTTTAGTTTAGGTTTGTTTAAGGTTTAGGGTTAGTTTAGGGTTTATGGTTTAGGGATTAGGGTTTGGGGGGTATAGGGTTTAGGATTTAGGGTTTCTTTGGGTTTAGGTTTAGTATTTAGGGTTTATGTTTAGGTGTTAGGGTTTAGGGATTAGGGATTATGGTTTTAGGGTTTAAGATTTAGGGGTTAGGGTTTTTTTGGGTTTAGGGTTAAGGGTTAAGGGTTAAGGGTTAGGTTTAGGGTTCAATTTTTAGTTTAGGGTGTAGGGTTTTTGGTTTTTGGTTTTTTTTTAATAGAGAACATATTTAGATTCAACATTTCTTCATTTTTATTTCATCAACCAAGTTACACACCAAGTTTTCAAAGTCATGTTTACATAGATAAAAAATGGGCATGCATAGAGAAAATCAAAACCTTAGGCTAGAACCATCTCTACTCTAAAGACACAGCCATATGCATAGATCGATCAACGTTCTCAATTTTTCCAGTTCTCATCGAACCACGCTCCTCTTAAGTAGCGGATCCACCATCATTTCAGATCTCTCCTCCATCACCACCATGGTTGTAACCTCGCTTTCCCGCCACAATAACCACCAGCCCACCACCACCTCCATATCCACCACCTCTATATCCCCCACCTCCACTGTAATACTACTCCACCTCGCCTCCACCCTAGATCTAGATTGAGCCCGCTGTTGTGATGTTCCTGTGCCAAGGTTCCCCATTCTTGGGGTTTATATTATTAATTTATTTAGTTACTTTAGGTTTAGGTTTAGAGTTTGGGTTTTAGTGGGTTTAAGGTTTAGAGTTAATTTAGGGTTTAGGAGGCTTTAGGGTTTTAGGGGAGGGTTTAGGTTGTAGAGTTTATGGTTGAGGGTAGGGTTTAGGGTTTGGGGTTTATTATTTTTAGGTTTAGGGTGGAGGTTTAGGGTTAGTTTAGGGTTTTTAGGGTAGGTTGTAAGTTTAGGGTTTAAAGTTTGGTTTTAGGGTTTTATTTAAAAAAATTAAAACCCGACATAACGTTGTTTAGTTTATTTAGTTTATTATTTATCTATTTTAGTTTATTTTATTTTTGTATTTTAAATAGTATTTACTTTAGGTTTATTTTATTTAGTTTATGTTTTGTTTTATTTTTAGGTTTAAGTTTATGTTTATTTTAGTTTATTTTATATTATTTTTTAAGTTTAGGTTTTTTTAGGTTTAGGTTTTAGGTTTTATTTTATATTTTAGGTTTTATTTTTAGTTTATGTTGTTTATTTTTAGATTATTTTATTTTATTTAGTTTAGGTTTAGGTTTAAGTTTAGGCTTTATTTATTTTAGTTTATTTTAATTTAGGTTTAGGTTTATTTTATTTTATTTTAGGTTTAGGTTTTATTTTTTCATCTATTTTAGGTTTTATTTTTAGATTTAGAGTTTTAGGGTTTAAGGTTTATGGTTTAATGTTTAGCATTTAGGGTTTAAGGTTTAGGGTTTTTAGGGTTTACGATTTAGGGTTTTGGTTTTAAGTTTAAGGTTGAAGTTTTAGTTTAGGGTTTATGGTTTTTGGTTATTTTCTTAATAGAGAATAAATTTAGATTCAATATTTCTATTTTATTTCATCAACCAGGTAACACACAAAGTTTTTTAATACCATGACATAGATCAATAATGAGCACGATAGCAAATCAAAACCCTAGATAACCAGAACCTTCTTGTAAATACATACCCACAAGAGAATGGATTGGTCGCTCTAGTTTTTCCAGCCCAAAAGAACCTCCTCTCCCTCTAGTAGTGGGATCCACCATCATATCCTCGATCTCCCTTCACACCACCATGGTCGTAGTCCCCATAGTTTTTTAATTTATTCTATTTTTTTATGTTTTATTTAGTTTGGTTTAGGTTTTAGGTTTTAGGTTTAGGGATTAGTGTTTAGGGTTTGGGTTTTGGGGTTTGGGTTTGTTTTAGAGATTAGGTGGGGAGGATTAGTAGGTTTTAGGGAAGTGGTCAGGTGGGGTTGTGGTTTAGTGGTCAGGTAGGGTTTAGGTTTAGGGTTTATGGTTAGTTATGTGGAGGGATAAGGATTTATTTATTTATTTTAATTTTAAATTAAGTAAACCAGGTTTAGTTTATTTAGTTTATTTTATTTTATTTAAAGGTTTATTTAGTTTAGATTTTATTTTATCTAGGATTAGTTTAGTTTAAGGCAATTTATTAGTTATTTTATTTTATTTTTATGTAGATTTTATATTTTATTTTTTTAGTTTAGTTTAGGTTTTCATTTTATTTTGGTGGTTTTTTTATTTTAGATTTATTTAGGTTTTATTTTTATTTTAGGTTTAGGTTTATTTTAGTTTATTTTATTTTATTTAGGTTTAGGTTTAGTTTAGTATTTTAGCTTAGTTTAGGTTTATTTATTTTAGTTTAGTTTATTTTAGTTTAGTTTATTTTATTTTATTTTAGGTTTAAGTTTTTTCTTAGTTTAAAGTTTAGATTTTATTCTTTATTTATTTTTAGGTTTTATTTTTAGGTTTATGTTTTAGATTTTATTTTAGGTCTTTATTTTATTTAGGTTTAGTGTTTATTTTAGGTTTTAATTATTTAGTTTAGGTTTTATTTATTTTATATTTTAGTTTTATTTATTTTATTTTGTCTTAGGTTTAGGTAGGTTTAGTTTATGTTTATTTTTAATCCATTTGGAGATTATTATTTATTTATTTTAGGTTTAGTCAGCTCAGGTTTAGGTTTAGGCTGGTTTGGGTTTAGGGCCTAGGGTGAGGGTTATAGCCATCATGTAGCTTAAGATTTAGTATTTTAGGTTAGCCAGTGGTTTTAGTTTAGTGTTGTGGCTCAGTGGTTAGGGTTTAGGCCCAGTAGGCCTAGTAGGGTTAATTATAGGGTTTAGGTTTTAAGTAGGTTTTACAGATTTTATTATATATTTTAGGTTTATTGTATTTTAAATCATTTTATTTTATTTAGTTTTCTTTTATTTTTTCTTAATAGTTGCTATTATTTATATTATTTTATTTTATTATTATATAATTATTAACATTATATTATTATTATTAATATATTAGTAAGTAAGTTTAGTTTATATATTTATTTATTTATATTTTTTATTTATTTTATTTTATTTAGGTAGGTTTTAATTTTGGTAGTTTTGTGTGGTTTTCAGTTTTTGGGTGTGGAGTGGTTTGCCTAGGCCCAGGTTAAGGGTTTATTGTGGAGGGAGATCAGGGCCTGTGGTGTAGTTTAGGGTTTGGTTTTATTTTATTAATCCAGAACAAATTTAGATTCAACATTTCTTCTTTATATTTAGTTTATTTTAGTTTAAGATTATTCATTTTAGAATATAGTCTAATCCATCTTTATCTTATTTTAAGTTTAGGTTTTATCTTATCTTTATCTTATTTAGGCCCATGATCTTATTTATCATTTAGGTCTATTTAGCCCAGTTTTAATTTTGTGGTTATTCAGGGCCCAGTGGCCCAGGCCCAGCCTGTGGCCTGGGGCCCAGGGGTGTTAGGGTCTTGGGCCTAAGCCCAGGGTCTTGGCCTGTGGATCTTGGCCTTATTTTGTGTAAGGCACAGGTCAGTGGCCTAGGGCCTAGAATCAGGATCATGGTGGCCCAGGGCTCAGGTGGGCCAGGGTGTGGTTTCAGTGGATTGTGGAAAGTTTAGCTCAGCTCAGGGTTTGGGCCTGTGGATCAGGGTTTGGGGTCTGGGCTCAGGGGTGGTTTGGGGAGGGTTTAGGGTCAGTTTAGATTTGGCCCAGATTATGTTTGGTTTATGGCTGGATTTTATTTATTTATTTTATTTTATATTTACTAAAATTAAGCAAACCAGGTTTAGTTTATTTATTTAATTTATTTTGATTTAGGTCTATTTTATTTCATTTAGATTTACATTTTAGTTTTTTGATTAGATTTAGGTTTATTTTAGTTATTTTATTTTTATTTTATTTTTTGGTTTAGTTTTATATTTTATTTTAGTTTAGTTTATTTTATTTTATATTTAGGTTTTAGGTTTTATTTAGATTTATTTTAGGTTTTTTTATTTTAGTATTTTATTTTATTTTATTTAGTTTAGTTTAGGTTTATTTTAAGTTTAGTTTTGGTTTATTTTATTTAGTTTTAGTTTATTTTAATAGTTTAGGTTTATTTTATTTTATTTTAAGTTTAAGTTTTTTAGTTATTTTAGGTTTATTTTTTTTATTTATTTTTTTTTTATTTTAGGTTTTCTTTTAGATTATTTTATTTTCTTGTTTTTATTTTATCTTAGGTTTAGTGTTTATTTTATTTAGGTTTCTTTAATTTTTAGTTTTTTAGGTTTATTTATTTTTCTTAGTTTTGTTTTTTATTTTTATTTTATTTTCTTTTAGGTTTAGTCAGTTTATGTTTTTATTTATTTTATTTTATTATCTTTATAGATCTTTATTTATTTATCTTTTTGGTCTTTAATTTAGGTTTAGTTAGGTTTGGGCCCAGGATCTGGTGGCCTTTAGTTTAGCCCAGTGGGTCTTGTGGCTCTGGTTAGGCAGTATTCCTGCTGTATTCAGAGGTTAGTCAGCTAGGGTCAGGTTTGCCTGGGCACACATCAGTGGTAGGGCCCAGTTGGCCCAGGTTTGTGCCTCAGGCCTCAGAGTTTTATTTATCATTTAGCACATGGTTTGGGCCCATGGTTAGTATTAGGGTTTGGCCAGTTTGTTTTAGAGCCCATTCAGTCAGGTTTGTATTCATGGCCTTTTTTCAGCCAGTAGCCTGTGGATCTAGGTCTCAGTTTTTTTATTGTCCTAGTTTAGTTGGCCTTTGGGCTCAGCTTCAGTGCTTCAGTTTAGGGCCCAGGGAGATCCAGTGATAGGGAGGGAGGGTCTAGGGTCATTCTGCATGATTTTATTATTTATTTATTTTAAACCATCCAAACTTTTTAGTTTATTTATTTATTTATTATTTAGTTTTATTTTATTTGATTTAGGTTTATTTATTTAGTTTAGTTTATTTTAGTTTATATTTTAGTTTATTTTATTTAGTTTATTTTTAGGTTAGTTTATTTTATTTGTTTTATTTTTATTTTATTTTGGTTTAGGTTTTATTTTATTTTAGGCTTAAGTTTAGGTTTTTATTTTATTTTTTTTCATGTTAGGTTTTAGGTTTATTTTAGGTTTATTTTAGGTTTTAATGTTTAGTTTTATTTAGATTTATTTTTAGTCTATTTTATTTAGTTTAGGTTTTTTTATTTATTTATCTTTAGTTTATTTTGGTTTTAGATTTAGTTTATTTTCTTTTGTTTAATTTATTTTTTTATTTTAGGTTTGATGTTTTTTTTTAAGTTTAGTTTAGGTTTAGATTTATTTTATTTTTATTTTAAGTTTTACATTTTAGTTTAGTTTAGTATTTTATTTTATTTTATTATTTTTAATAGAGTTTAGGTTTTTTAGATTTTTTTATTATTTTTTTTTATGTTTATTTAGTTTTTTATTATTCTTTTTAGGTTTATTTATTTTATTTTAGTTTAGTTTTTTTATTTTAGGTTTTATTTTTGTTTTGTTTAGGTTTTTTATTTTATTTTGTAGTTTATTTTATTTATTCTTTTAGGTAGTTTTAGTTTAGTTTAGGTAGGTAGATTTTATTTTATTTTTATTTTTATTTTTTATACTTTATTTATTTTAGGTCTTATAGTAGTATTTAGCTTTGTGTAGGGAGGTTAGTCAGTAGGGTTTGGGAGTGGGAGGGTTGTATTTAGGGTTTTAGGGTTAGTGTAGGGTTGTGGTAATTTAGGGTTTAGGTTTTTAGTTTATTGGGTTTTGTTTTAATAGAGAACAATGATTCAACATTTCTTCTTTGATTCATTAGAACCACAAGTTCTCTATGACAAGTTGACATAAATAAAAATGATCTGATAGAAATTAAAACCCCAGATAACTAAAATCGCCTCACCAGAAAAGACAGCCCATAAGCAGAGATGATGAGCTCTTCAATTTCTTCAATATGACAACCACCAGTCGAGTATGGTTCCTCCATCATATTCTCTTTACACCACAATTATAGGTTTAGGTTTTTAAAGATGAGGTTTGGTTTATTTTAATTTATTTAATTAGTTAGTTTAGGTTTAGTTTGGGGAAGGGTTTGGGTAGGTTTGGTTTTTTATTGGGGTTTGGGGTTTTTATTAGTTTTTTAAAGTTTGAGAGTCATTATAGCCCAAGATATAGGGTTTAGTATTAGGGTTTAGGAATTTTTAAAAATATACAAAAAGGTGTTTATTTATATTTAGTTTATTTTATTTATTTTAAGGTTTATTTTATTTTATTTAGTATTTATTATTAGTAGTATTTAGTTTATTTTAGGTTTAGAGTGCAGGTTTAATTATGAGATTTATTTATTAGGTTTAGTTTATTTTAAAGAAGTTTATTTTATTATTTAGGAAAGATTTTATTTATTTAGTTTAGGTTTAGGTTTAGTTAATTTGAGATTAGGTAGGTTTATTTATTTTAGTAGTTTATTGGAGAACAGGTTTATTTTATTATTATTATTTTAGGTTTTGGTTTATAATAGATATTTATATTAGGTAATCTAGGTTAATTAGATTATTTTATTATTTAGACAATATATATTACATAGTATTTATTTAGTTTATTTATTTACTTTTAGTAGTTTAGGTTATTTTATTTAGTATTTAGATTTTATATTTTTATGTTTATATAAAATTTAAGTATTATTTTATCTTATCTTAGTCTTATTAGTTTGGTAGCTCTTTGTGGTGTGGCCTGAGCCTAGGCTCAGGGTTTAGGTTGTGATGGCTGTTTAGGCCCAGTGTAGGGTTTTTGGGTCTGGGTTATTCAGGTGTGAGCCCAGGGCTAGTAGGGTTTAGGTTGGGTTGGCCCATTTTTATTTAAGTTTCAGTTTCCCAGGGCCAGTGGTTTAAGTGTGGATAGGCTCAGGTCAGGGTTGTGGTCAGTAGGCCCAGGGAGGTCAGGCCCAGGGTCTTTAGTTTAGTGGCTAGGGTTTAAAGTGTGGTAGGGAGGGTTTTTAATCAAGAAACCAGGTAGGGCTCATTTAGCATTTAGTTTATTTATCCATTTATTTATTATGTTATTTATTTATAGATTTATTAGGTTTATTTATTTAGTTTATTTAAGAGGTTTTTTTTTTTTTTTAGTTTATTTTATTTTATTTATTTTGTTTATGTTTTATTTTTTATTTTTAGATTTAGTTTAGGTTTTAGTCTTTTATTTTAGGTTATTTATGTTTTTTTTAAAGTTTAGTTTAGGTTTATTTTAGTTTATTTTATTTTATTTAGTTTAGGGTTTAGGTTTAGTTTATTTTTTTTTTAAAGTTTTATTTATTTTAGTTTAATTTATTTTAGGTTAGGTTTATGTTTATGTTTATTTTGTTTATTTTAGGTTTAGGTTTATTTTTAGGTTTTATTTTAGGTTTTGGTTTTTATTTAGTTTTATTTTATTTAGGGTTTTACGCCATCCCAAAGATCTTTGATGGTAGTAGAACCCAAGAAAACACATTACAATTTAGTCTATGTTGTAACATAGTATGCAATGCACTCTCATCGCTTTAAGATCCGTGTGTTGCATTTGATTAGTATAACCGCCCAATGGTTGGTGAAGTCTTTTGTTGAGTTGGAGCACCTCTTCATCAAGAGGTTTGTGGAGCTCCAGAGGGTGATTGGCCTCATTATAGAGAAACAAACTCAACGAGTCCCTTGTTGACTACTTTCTGTGTTAACCGAGCATGAAATGTGAACCACAGCTGTCCGAACAGCATGCCTTTGAGATTCTTCTCAAGAATATCCAATGGCCTGGTCATCTTCATGCTTTAGGGCTTTACCATCAAAACATTCCAGAGATTAATCGACAAGGAGGCTAGCCTACAAGAGGAAGCCAAATAGTTTCCCTTACCTAACCAATCATCAAGGCCTAAGCTACAGAAGGTGTTTGAGAAGAGATGATGGAAGTAGTTAACCATTTTAGATAAGAGACTACTTAGCTCAGAACCTCCTGGCCACTCTTCTTCCACCACCACATCATATCGACCAATGGCCATCATATGACCATTTCAACCACCTCAGTTACCCACCAGATTCATATCCATCGCCGTAGCTACTTTCCACCTACCCTCTGATTAAGCCATATTCATTCAAGAGGGAGGAAGTTAAGAAAATCTTTAAGAATCTTTAAAGAAACTGACTTAGTTACTAGAGCCCAAGAGGCGGAGGAAGTGGGCAAGAGCATGATCTTATCTATTACCCATACCATGCATGTTAGGCCATGTCTTAGAGGATTGTATCACTTTAAGGACTAGCTTGAGCACGTATAAGTTATGAGCATATTAAGGAACACTTATTAGAACAACCATCCGCCTATTAGAGTAATCCTTGGGGATACCTGATCCTCTTAAGACCAAAGAAAGTTAGATATCTATCCCAAACCTCTAAGAAGATCATTTCTAAGATAAAGAAGCTATGGTGTAAAGTAGCTCAAACCTCAAACACCAAGGAAAGTTTGTTACAAAGGACAACTGGAGATTGAACAGATTAGAGATAGTCCAAGATCTCCACCATTGCAACTACCACCTCTTCTGCTAGCTGCTCTTCTACCAGTAGAAGCATTATATCTAAGGATAATGGAACTAAATCCTTTACTCTGCTTACTTTATTTTATTTCTATCATATACCTCCACCTAAAAAAAATTAATGAAGAAAGTCGATTCTACTTATATATTATCTACTTCTAATGCTCTGATTTTTTCCAATTGAAAGCTCTAGTCAAATAAAAATAATAGCTCTAGTAGTTTGATCCATTTTTTCTAATTGATGGACTATCCTTTATGAATCAATCAAGTTCACCTCTTGAGATTGACTTGGAGTCAATGACTTTGAGGATCCTATAAGAGAGGTAGTATGCAATGAGAAAGGTGAACTTTCCACAAGCTCATCATTTAAGAAGTCACTAAAGTCAACCTACACAAGCAAAGTTTTACCTTGTGGTAACACCTCATGATAAGGGTAAGCAAGCCATTGGTTCTACTAAGTGATAGTCCATAGGATGCTCCACCCAAGGATATACTTGTGGAGGACCAAGTGAGTTGATTACAATGTCCTGCTCCACTTTAGAAAGTTTGCAACTAAGTTAAGCATATGATGCCTTTGTCTTACCCAAATAGACAGAGATTTAATTAGGGCCTTACTTGATCTAGAGATATGCTTAGCTCAGCTGGTCGCTACTAAAGAAGAGGCAAGCCACCAAGAACATCTTAAGAGTTACATTTAACGATGAAGACTTACTCCTGGATGACAGAACAACCGCTTTACATTATAGTGGATGTTCATACAAGCTATCGAGTTTTGGTTGACCTGATGATCAATAATATGAGTCTAAGAACCCTTGCCTACTTGAGGATCGACATCTCCAAACTCTAAAAGAAAGGTGATGTTAAGATTCAATGAACAAGGAAGGCCTTGTCGCTTTTATTTTATGTAGAAGGGGAGGGGACACCATGTAGATCATGGGGGTACTTTTGAGGTACACCATTGAGGTATGATGTACTATCTCAAAAGATATAAGCATCAAAATTGACCTAATCAATGAAAAGACTCTAAGGCATGATGGGTCTTAAATGTACTTGATTTTTCCTACTTTACATGGACTAATAAAGTAAGGTTTATATTAAACCAAGTTCTTAAGTTCCTATGGACCTCCATAGATTACTCTTATGAAATGAAATTTCCTAAGAATACAAAAGTAGATATTTATCATCTCCAAAGATTTTAAGGTTACTATCAAAGGATTATTGTATTTGGAAAATCAATTGGGAGAAGACTTTTTAGAATCCAAATGAAAAGTAGAAATGCTCATGATACTAGGAAGCCTAGTGAACATTAAATCTATCCTATGTTGGGCTTTATAATTTTGAAGTTGAGGAGATTTATATGTTTTGAGTTGATAAATTAGATTACTGTGGGTTTATAATCCACCAACACAAGGTTGTGGGAATGCCTAAGAGGTGAAGATTTATGCTCGTAGCCCAAAGGAATAGCTACCTCAGATCCTAAATCTAGGGAACTTTAGTGCGAGCTAAAGCATGACCTAAATCTAAGAGACAGGTGGACATATAATCGCTTGGAGTGGCTGCCAGTTAACTCCTCCTATGATTATAAAACCATGTAGTTTGATCTTATGAATTGCAAAATAGCTAGGGAAGTTATTTAATTAGAAAGAGACTAAAGTCCTAAATAAACTCCCAAAGAGACTAGAGTTTGAGTGGTATAAGCATATGACTTAATCTATAGATGCAAAATCTTTTCAAATTTTATTTCATTTTAGAAACATCATTTTGAGAGGCTTTAGGATTTTATGCCTAAATGCGATGAAATAGGTTATGGGTCAAATTAGCTAGAAGAAGGTGTTCCCCACTTTCTCCACCATAAGGAATGCCCTCACAGGTCAAGCATTCCTTTATTGTGCAAGAATAGAGATCCTTTATGTTTGAGAGAGAAAGAATATGCACGCATGATGTGAAACATACAACCATATAGCTAAGGGGTTGCAAAATCTTTTAATTATTTATTTATGTCTTAGGTTCTATGATGAGGTTATGAGATGTTTAAAATTTAGATGATCCAGATGATTTTGAAGTCAAAGATGCACCGCTAGAGTTTGAAGAAGAGATCTAGTCAACCATCGATGAGCTCAAGAAAATCAACTTAGGAACTAAAGAAGATCCACGCATGACATACATCAATTTTTTGTTGAATGAAATTGAAACCAATACTTAGTTAGACTATTGACTGAGTTTAAGGATTTCTTTGATGGAGTTATGAGATGCTTGGATTGGCTCACGGTAGTCCATAAACTAGTAATAGATCTACTAACCCTATCAAGCAAGCTTCTAGACGCATGTGATTAGACATAGAACAGTCATTTATGAGTCAAGAAACCGATCAATGTTGGAAAATACCCTACCGTTAGCTATCCCAACTAAGAAAAAGAATGGCAAAATTCACATATGCATCAATTTTAGGGATTCGAATAAGGCATGTCCAAAAGATGAATTTTCACTAATCCCCAAATTGATGGTGGACATTGCCTCATCTCATGCCTTTCTTTCATGGATGGCTCATCTGATATAACCAAATAAAGATGGCCCCTAAAGATGAAAGAAACACTGCTTTTAGAACCCCAATCAAAATCTATTGCTATAATGTCATGCCTTTCATCCTAAAATGTTAGTACATACAGCTATGACAATCATCGATGAACTTATTCATCATTATGTCGTATGTCGATGATCTCATGGTCAAAAGTAGTGTAAATGAAGACCATCTCTTTGACTTGAGAGTAGTTTTTGAACAGTTAAGATAATTTAACCTCAAAATGAACCCCTAAAGTTTGCATTAGGAGTAGTTTTAGGGAAATTCCTTAGGTTTGTTGTCCATACTAGGAATCAAAATTGATGAGAAGATCAAGCGATATTAGAAATACCACCCAAAAAGAACAAACTCGATCATTCTAAGGGTAGTTGGCATATTTAAGATGCTTTATATCCAACCTATTAGGAAGATATCATCTATTCTCGACTTGTCAAAAGGATGCCAAGTTCAAGTGGATGATAAGTGTGAACATGCCTTCAAGACATCAAGCATTACCGATGAAACCATGTTCTAACAGCCCCTATCCCAGCAAGTTGCTCATACTTTTACATGCATTAGATGACTCCCTTGGTGCTTTGTTGGCCCAAGCCAACAACAAAGGGAAGAAAAATGCACTCTACCTCAACCATCGTCTAATCCCTACCGAGGCTAATCATCCACTCATTGAGAAGCATTGTCAAGATTTAATCTTTGCATCCAAAAGCTACAACACTACATGCTTCCTCATAAGGTAAACTTAATCTCTAGGATCAATCCACTATAGTATCTCATGACATGACCAAATCTATCCACTACAGTATCACATTACCTTCGTATCCCTCCGTGTGGTGAAAGGATAAGCGCTAGTGATTTCAAGACACACCCACTTCTTACCGACTCCAGTGATTGATCTCCCAATGAAAAAAAATCATGAACTTAGGGGATACTAGCATTCATTGCTGGGAGATGTAATTTGATGGTGCCTTCAAAGAAGAGAAAACCACAATCTACTATTCGTGAAAGGTGGTAGAATAGTTCTCTTAACTCCAAACCACAATGTGATGAGATTATCATATCATCTGTTCAATCCTTGTACCAACAATGAAGTTGAATATGAGGCTCTAATTGTCGGTCTAGAGTTAGCCATTACTCTAAGCATCAATAACATTAACATCTAATTTCCAACCAAATCACTAGGTCCTATAAGGTTATAAAGCCCAAGCTCCATCACTACCATAAGTACACCATGAAGTTGTTGGCCCAAATCCTAGAGGTTACCATTTATAAGATTCCTCGAGGAGAGAACATCATAGTGTATGCTTTAGCCAAGCTTGCCAAGGAGTTGGCATAACCGAGGATGAGTCCATATCAATAAAGGTCCAAAATAGACTAGTCTTATCCCTTGATATTAAACTCATCAAAAGTACTCAAGGGGAGGTTTCATTGCCAAGAAGGATGAGGAGTTAGATTGGAGGCAACCCATTCATGGATTACCTAAATAAAAATAAACTACTCAAGAGAAGTCCCAAGCCCATCGATGAAGTAGAGCACTTTCCTATGCTCTTGTGGATGGGTATTGTCAGCCTGATCATATGTGGTTATGTTGTTTAGACAAGCACAAAGCTCATAAGATCGCGGATCCGAGGTACACTCAAGATTATGTGGAGCCAACCAATCTAGTCCGAAGATGATAGCCAAGATCAAGAGACTATGATACTACTGGCGATCGATGATCAAAGATTATATGTATATGGCTAGGCAAGTCTACCAATGTGAAATAAATGGTGTGGTCCTACACCAAACACCCAATATTCTACATCTTACATTGGCCTCATGGAAATTCGAGTGTTGGGGTACCAACATAGTGGGTTCGATTGATCCTCCTTCTTCCAAGGTTCATCGGTTCATCTTAGCTGCTACTAACTACTTCTCCAAATGGGTTAAGGTGATTTTGCTCAGAGAGGTCACAAACAAGATGTGCTCCAATGTTTTAGAACCATAATGTATATAGGTTCAGTCTCAATTTTTTTTTGATAATGGTACTGCATTCAAGAGCATCGAGATCAATAACTTTGCTTGGGGATATAACATAGATTGGAGATATTCTTCCATCAACTACCTGAGGGAAAACATTAAAAATCCTTCAACAAAACTCTCATCCAAATACTAAAGAAGACACTCAACAACAACAAGTATAGTGGCAAGTTAGTTGAAGCCCAGGGCCTACGCACCACATATAGAACTCCAACTCGCTTTCCTTTCTCCTTAGTGTATGGATGAAGCTATTCTACCATTAAGTCCAACTCCATCACTAAGGATAGTCAGCAAGATCACAAAGAGCGTAATGCTAAGTTGATTAGAAGAGCTCAAGGATTTGAGGAGAGATGCTATGGCATGCCAAAAAACCTTAAGTTGTACAAAGCTAAAATGATTCAAGATAACAAAAGTTGCATTTTAGAGCTTTTCAAGTTGGAGAGCTTATTTTAGTTCTAAGGAGACCGATTATTGTCGTAAGATGGGAGGCAAGTTTGAACCCACTTGGGAAGGCCTTTACCATAGAGGGCCTACAAGGAGGATCTTATCCTTATTAATCATAAGAGAGAGTGCCCAATGCTTCCAATCAATGGTCTCTTCTTAAAGAAATTTTATAAATCATGTTAGAAAATAATTATCATTAATGAAAATTACATTTTGAATTTAATCTCTTCCATGTTGAAAGTATTTTGTTTGTGAAAATACGATGTGTTTAGGTAGGTGTAAGAACTGGTCCTATCCTTCATCGACACAACACAACACAAAATAAATAAAAAACATAAAATAAACACATATCTATTTCTGGTGACTCTAGAGATAACCCTGACACTCATAGCTCTAGTTGCTAATGTGCTACCTCTAGTGTGTCACCCTGGTCTTCTTCTTTTTGAGGATGTAAGTGCTATGCTTTCCTTCTTACTTGGCTCCACGAGTGCCTTGTTAGTTTGGTGGCTTTACTTCATAAGATGCCCCTATTTTTCATTTAAGAGGATGTGAGTCTACTATGCTTTCTTCTTGATTAGCCTTTGTGCACTATTGATGAGTATATTTGAGGTTTATGATAAGTCCCTTAGTAGCTCCTTCCCCCTTGATTGCTTCAAGTCTAGGTCCAGTCCTTCCTTGGGGCTCCTTGCTTAGTAGTCACTCTAGGTTAGATAGCATCTGTCCCACCGACGACAGAAAATTTTGATGATCAATTCTACTTGAAAAGTTGTAAGCCTACACGCTTTCTTTCTAGGTTGATCATTGCACACTGGCAAGCTCCTTAGGTTTGTTGGTTGTCACTATGCTGACGGATACACCATTCATGCTGACAGATAAACCTTAGGTTGGTTAGTTCTCGCACCTTAGATACACCACTCATGGCGATATGTAAGTCTACTATGATTTCTCCTTGAGTTGGCCACCATACACCTATAGCTTTCTTTCTAGGCTTAGATAATGCCCCCTAGCAAAGACCTCTCCGTGGGCACTATATTTGGATCACATCATTGCAACCCCATTTAGCCCACTGTTACATGATTGACGCCCCTTTAGTAACCACCATATGGTTGGAGAATCCTTTCTATGGATGTGAAGATTCTCCTTGGTCTAGTAAATCGAGATAGGTCATCGACATAGTCTTCTCGGTGGTCCCTCACACCAACAAGGTCCACACATACATATAAATAAAATATATTCACTTATGGATTAGAGGACACCCTACTACCATTTCCCAAGCAAGTATCCTATTTTATGATAGTGTCAAAACTCCTATAGAAACCACCGCTATGAGTTAATATAAGTCCCGGAAATTCACTGAGTTTCTCCCTAAGTCGTTAATTTGTGCTACCAACAAGTCAATCAGGTTGTTCCCTACTTTAGAAGATGTTCACACGCCTTCTTCCTCATAGTCATTGCACACCAAAGGAAACCCTTAGTTGGCTAGCTCTACCCCACTAGTAGACCATCCCTTTGGATTTGTAAATTTGATATATGATAAGTCCAATATAGCCCCATCTCTATGGGTCCATCGCACACTAACATGGTCCATAAATTAAATCTATCAAAATCCAAGCTCACATCCCCAATGGATATGCCTAATTTGAATCAACTAAACCAAACAAACCATATCAAATCACATGAAATTAAGATAAATTAATCTACTTTGAGTTGACATAAGTCCCCAGATTCACTCAAGAGTTGCCCCAGTCGTTTGATTTATTTTGCAACCAACAGGTCACCCCAATGATTGTTCCTCTCTTTAGAAGATGTAAGTTTGCTATGCCTTCTTCCTAGCATAGCATTACACACCAAAAGGCATCCCTTTAGGCTGGCTAGCTATACCCATCCAGAGACTATCCCTTGATTTGTAAACAGGTAGGTCAAGGCCGACATAGCCCTTCTCTCCATCACACCAAGGGTCCATACATTAACTTAGATTAAATTAAACCCATTCTAATTTTCCCTAGTGGAGTTAAATCACACCCATCTCCCTAGTGGCCCTAAATCATATATAAACAAGTCAATAAAATAAATCAAATTCAAAACCAACCTCCTAGTGGAGCCAAATTAAACCAACTCCCATAGAGTCTAAATTAAAGAAATCCAACCAAAATCTTATCCCCAGTGGATACATCCCCAAACAAATCTATGAAATCAAACTTAAATCCCAATCCCCACCAGATAGCCTGAACCTGCTTCCCTAGTGGAAGGTTCATATACCCATCCCTTTAGAGCCCATATCTCTAGATATGCCTTCACATCAATTAATAAAATAATTAAAGTCATTTGATCTTAATCCCGTGGATTATGGATTCTTATCCCGATATCTTCTTCTTTCCATAAATCATATAATCAAATCAAATTCATACCTTATCCAAGTGATTTTCTTAATGCCCTCGACATAGACCCTCACATGTCATGTCCAATGCATGTGAGATCCCCTAGTGGATCTCCTCCATGTTTTGACATGGAATTCTCATCAAATCTTATTTCTTCTCTCATGCACACCTTTAATACTTGAATCAAAAGGCCAACAATGTATTCTTCAAATTACATCATCTTAACATTGTAATCAACATTTTATGATTTGTGATGGTGCAAGCTCAAACTAACTATACACATCTAAACATATTATAGTGTGAATTAACACACTATATTATATTATATTTTCTATAATATAATATATTGTCTAACATTACACCTCATTAGAATCACTTAAAAGGAACAAATAACAAAATTTTTTCAAAATGAAATAATGTTCATTTTGATGTAAAATTGTTATTTTCTATTAGAAATGGTACAAAATAGTGTTTCTTTGTGTGCCATGAATTTGGCCAAATTCTTCCATCTCAACCTTCAAATTAATATTTTGTGAGTTTTGACCCAATGTATTATAACAAAGTAAAAAAATACTAAAATGTACAATAACATTTAGTAACACACCACCACATTCATCTATATGTGAAGTTATATTGTTATGTACATTATATTTTAATATGCTTTCATATAATATATTATCTTACATTACACTTTAAAATGAATCACTTTAAGCAAAAAAATTTATAAATTTTGGTTAAAAAATGAACATTTATTTTGGATGTAAAATTCCATTCTTTTGATTAAATGACACACATAGCACACCCCAATGATGTTCCTAAAGCTTACCTTAAATTTGGCCAAATCCCATCATCTCCCTATAAATCATTTTATGAATTATACCAGTACAAACACTACTACATAATACTATAATAAACTAAAATATGCTAAATAACAAGTACTAATACACAATCCTATAATGCATGGCATCCTATATTATAATACACTATAACATATTATATCAAAACTATATTGCATATAACATCACAAGGGATTGCTTAAGATAAAAAATCATAAAATTAGTCTAAACAATAAAAAATAATATATTTTAGTTGTATCACTTACATATTTTAAATTGAAATAATATATTATGATGCCAAGCTCTACCTATTATGAATTTGGCAAAATTCCACCATTTTAAAGTCTAAATCAACATTTTTTATAAATAATGCTAGTGTAGGCTTGACTGCATGATTGTAAAATACTAAAATAATTTAAAACGCACAGAATAATATATTATGATACATGATGCTATACTATGCTACAACATATAATATTTATTTTGAACATAGAATCTTACTTTTTTAGACTACAAATTGACCTTTGGTATTACAACCTAATTCCCACTTCAAATTTAACAAATTTCATCATCTAATTTATTAAATTAATATTTTTATGATTTATATTAATTTAGACTATAGGGAATAATACCATAATATACTAAAACATTTCAAAACATCTTATAACATCCAAAAACACATTAGTACATGCTCAAATATATGATGCTACATTATACTATAATAAATGGCATTACAATATGATTTAGGGTTAGGGTTTAGGGTATTCAAATCTCTAATAGTCAAGGAAAAGTCTCTTGAAGACATTTTCTTTAGCTACCATAAATATGTTAGGATTAGGTCATTCATTAGATCTACTCCTAATGACATCTTAATTCAAGGTTTAGGGTTAGTTTAGGGTTTAGGGTTTAGGGTTTAGGGTTTTAGGTTTGTGGTTTAGGGTTTAGGGTTTCAACTTTTAGTGTTTAGGGTATAGGGTTTATGATTTAGGGTTTAGGGTTTAATGTTTAGGGTTTAGGGTTTTTACAGTATAGGGTTTAGGGTTTACGATTTAGGTTTTAAGTTTAGGGTTTAAGTTTTAGTTTAGGGTTTAAGTTTTTTTTTTTAACGAAAAACAAATTAAGATTTAACATTTTTTCTTTTTGATTTTATCAGCCAAAGCACCCCAAGTTTTCTAAGACACAAGCGATGTC
Organism: Cymbidium sinense; assembly: GCA_021442155.1. Lineage (NCBI taxonomy): Eukaryota > Viridiplantae > Streptophyta > Magnoliopsida > Asparagales > Orchidaceae > Cymbidium > Cymbidium sinense. Next base: position 73,252,952 of record CM038214.1, read on the forward strand.
ATAGATAAAAAATAAACACCGATAGATTAAATCAAAAACCCTAGATAAGTAGAACCATCTATACTATAAATACACTATTCCATAAGTAGCAGATCGGATCGACCATTTCTTAGTTTCTCTAGTTCCATCAAAACCATCCCTGCTTCTTGAGTAGCAGGATCCGCCATCATATCCCGATCTCTCCCTCGCCATCACCATGGATGTAACCTCTGTCACTCCTCCCACCTCCAAAACCACCACTTCTTCAGCCACAACATCCATGTCCACCATCACCTCTAGATCCCCCACCACCACTACGATAACCACCACCTCTACCTTCGCCTCCACAGCCAGATCTAAACTAAACCTAGTTGATGATGATGTAACTGCCATCGAGGTTATGCCCATTCTTAGGGTTTAGGGTTTAGGGTTTAGATTTTGGGGTTTAAGGTTTAGGGTTGTAGGATTTAGGGTTTTGGGTTTAGGGGTTAGGGTTTAGGATTTAGGGTTTAGATTTTGGGGTTTAAGGTTTAGGGTTGTAGGTTTTAGGGTTTAGGGTTTAAGGGTTAGGGTTTAAATTTTGGGGTTTAAGGTTTAGGCTTGTAGGTTTTAGGGTTTAGGATTTAGGGTTTAGGGGTTAGGGTTTTGGGTTTAGGGTTTAGGGTTTAAGGTTTAGGGTCTAGGGTTTAGGGTTTAGGGTCTAGGGTTTTAGGCTTTAGGTTTAGGGTTTAGGGTTTAGGATTGTAGGTTTAGGGTTATAGGTTTAGGGTTTGGGGTTAGTTTTAGGGTTTAGAGTTTAGTGTTTAGGATTTAGGGCTTAGGTTTTTTTTTAAGTAACTTGTAGGTTTAGGTTTATTTAGTTTATTTTTTATTTATTTAATTTAATTTAATTTTTTATTTTTATTTAGTTTAGTTTATTTATTTTAGGTTTATTTATTTTAGTTTAGGTTTTTCATTTTAATTTACTTTTTTAAGTTTAGGTTTATTTTTTAGTTGAGTTTTAATTTTAGTTTTTTTTAGGTTTTGGTTTTATTTTTTATTTTTACGTTTAGGTTTAGGTTTTTATTTTATTTTTTTAGGTTTAGGTTTTAGGTTTTTATTTTAGGTTTATTTTGAGTTTTTATTTTTTAGTTTAGGTTTTGGTTTATTTTTAGTTTTATTTTATTTTATTTAGTTCATGTTTAGGTCTAAGTTTAGTTTATTTTAGGTTTAGGTTTAGGTTTTATTTATGTTAGTTTAGGTTTAGGTTTATTTTATGTTTATTTTAGGTTTAGGTTTTTTGTGGTTTAGGGTTTAGGTTTTATTTGTTATTTATTTTTTTGCTTTATTTTTAGGTTTATTTTTTAGGTTTAGGTTTTTATTTATTTTTTATTTTATTTTATTTTAGGTTTATTTAATTTTTATTTTAGGTTTTGTTTTTGTTTAATTTAGGTTTTTTATTTTTTAGTTTAGTTTAGGTTTTTATTTATTTTATTTTATTTTAATTATTATTATTTTATTTTATTTTCTTTTTTAGTTTAGGTTTAGGATTAGAATTTTATTTTTGTTTTTATTTTATTATTTTATTATTTTATTTTGGTTTAGGTTTTTTTATTTATTTATTTTTTAGTTTTATTTAGTATAGGTTTAGGTTTTTAGCTTTTTAAGGTTTAAGGTTTATGGTTAGTTTAGGTTTTAGGGTTTGTGGTTTAGGGTTTAGCATTTTGGGTTTAGGTTTTAGGATTAGGGTTTAAGTTTTAGTTTAAGGTTTAAGGTCTTTTTTTTTAAATAGAGAATAAATTAGATTGAACATTTCTTCTTTTCAATTTCAACTACCAAGTAGTACACCAAAATTTCTGAGACACAACCGATGACATAGTTCAAAAAAGAGCACCCATAGAGAAAATAAAAATTCCTAGATAAGCAGAACCATCTCTACTATAAAGAAACAGTCCATAAGCAGATCGGTCGACCATTCTTGATTTCTTGGTTCTATCAGAACCACTGACCTCTCGGTAGTGGGATTTGCCATCATATCCCGATTTCTTCCCGCCACCATCACTAACCTCCATCACTCCCTCGCCTCCAAAACCACCCTTTGCTCAGACCACCACCTCCAAATCCACCGGCACCTCTAGATCCCCACCACCACTATGATAATAGCCTCCCTTTGCCTCCAGATATAGGTGAGCCTAGTTGACGGTGATGTTCCTACCGTCAAGGTTCTACCCATTCTTAGTGTTTAGGGTTAGTGTAGGGATAGTTTAGGGTTTAGGGTTTAGGGTTAGTTTAGGGTTTAGGGATTAGGGTTAGTTTAGGGTTTAGGATTAGGTTAATTTAGGGTTTAAGGTTTAGGGTTGTAGGTTATAAGGTTTAAGGTTTAGGGTTTAGGGTTTAGGGTTTAGAATTTAGGGTTTGGGGATTAGAGTTTAGGGTTTTAAGTATTAAGGTTTAGGGTTTAGGGTTAAAGGCTTTAGGGTTTAAGGTCTAGGGTTTAGGGTTTTTGGGTTTAGGGTTTAGGGTTTAGGGTTTAGGGTTTTAGGGTTTAGAATCTAGGGTTTGGGGATTAGAGTTTAGGGTTTTAGGGATTAAGGTTTAGGGTTTAGGGTTAAGGGCTTTTTTTTAAATTAAGCGGTAGGTTTATTTAGTTTATCTTTTTTTATTTATTTATTTTCTTTTTCTTTTTACTTAGGTTTATTTTTTATTTTTATTTTATTTATTTTAGGTTTATTTATTTTAGTTTAGGATTTTTATTTTAGTTTATTTTTTAGGTTTAGGTTTATTTTTTAGTTGAGTTTTATTTTTATTTTATTTTATTTAGGTTTATGTTTTAGGTTATTATTTTTAGTTTATTTTTAGGTTTTATTTTTTAATTTTGGTTTAGGTTTATTTTTAGTTTATTTTATTATATTTAGTTTAGGATTAGGTTTAGGTTTTATTTATCTTAGTTTAGTTTATTTTAGTTAATGTTTAGGTTTATTTTATTTTATTTATTTTATTTTTCTTTTAGGTTTAGGTTTTTTTTTAGTTTAGGGTTTAGGGTTTATTTTTTATTTATTTTTAGGTTTATTTTTTAAATTTAGATTTTTTTTAGTTTTTATTTTATTTTATGTTAGGTTTACTTATTTTTATTTTACAATTAATTTTATTTTATTTAGGTTTTTTAATCATAGGTTTTAATTATATAGTTTAGTTTAGGTTTTTATTTATTTTATTTTAGTTTATTTTTATTTTTTATTTTATTTTATTTTTAGGTTTAGGTTTAGGTTTCAGTTTAGGTTTTTATTTTATTTAGGTTTCAGTTTTTTTATTTATTTTATTTAGTTTAGGTTTAAGTTTTTAAGTTTTTAGGGTTTAGGGTTTAAGATTTAGGGTTGTAGGGTTCAGGGTTTAGGATTAGGGTTTAGGGTTTAGTGTTTAGGTTTAGTATTTAGGCTTTAGGCTTTAGGGTTTAAGGTTTAGGCTTTAGGCTTTAGGGTTTAGGGTTTTAGGGTTTAGGGTTAGTTTAGGGTTTTTTAGGGTAAAGGGTTTAGAGGTTTAGGGTTTAGGGTTTAGGATTTGGTGTTTAGGGTTTAAGGTTTAGGGTTTAGGGATGAGGTTTTTTTATATTAAGTAAATCAGAAGGTTTAGGTTTATTTAGTTTAATTTTTATTTATTTTATTTTTTATTTTTATTTAGTTTAGTTTATTTATTTTAGGTTTATTTATTTTAGTTTGGGTTTTTTATATTAGTTTATTGTTTAGTTTAGGTTTAGCTTTATGCTTGTTTTATAGTTTAGTTTTATTTATTTTATTTTTTCATTTTAATTTTATTTTTTATTTTTAGGTTTTAGTTTAGGTTATGTTTTTATTATTTTAGCTTTACATTTTAAGTTTTTATGTTAGGTTTATTTTTTGGTTTAATTTTTTAGTTTAGGATTAGGTTTATTTTTAGTTTATTTTATTTTATTTAGTTTAGGTTTAAGTTTAGGTTTGTTAGGGCTTAGGGTTTAGGGTTTAGGGTTTAAGATTTACATTTTTGGGTTTAGGGTTTTAGGGTTTAGGGTTTAGGATTGTAGGTTAGGGTTGTAGGTTTAGGTTTAGTTTTAGGGTTTAGAGCTTAGGGTTTTGGTTTTAGGGTTTTTTTTTTTAAAAAAGTAAGTAAATAGATAGGTCTAGGTATATTTATTTTTATAGTTTATTTTTATATTTATTTGAGTTTATTTTATATTTTATTTTTATTTAATTTAGTTTACTTATTTTATATTTATTTATTTTAGTTTAGGTTTTTTATTTTATTTTATTTTTTAGGTTTAGGTTTATTTCTTATTTACATTTTATATTTATTTTATTTTTAGGTTAAGGTTTTATTTTTTATATTTATGTTTAGGTTTTTATTTTATTTTTTAAATTTTAGTTTTTAGGCTTTTATATTAGGTTTATTTTTAGGATTTATTTTTTAGTTTAGGTTTATGTTTTTCTTTAGTTTATTTTATTTTATTTAGTTTAGGTTTTGGTTTAGGTTTAGGTTTAGCATCTCTTAATTTTAGTTTAGTTTATTCTAGTTTAGGTTTTGTTTTATTTTATTTTGTTTATTATTTATTTTAAGTTTAGGTTTTTTTTTAAGTTTATGGTTTAGGTTTTATTTTTTTTATTTTTTAGGTTTTATTTTAGGTTTATTTTTTATGTTTAGGTTTTATTTAGTTTTTATTTTATTTTATTATATTTTTATTTTATGTTTAGTTATATTTTATTTTGGTTTTTAATTCTTAGGTTTATTTTATTTTTTAGTTTAGTTTAGGTTTTTATTTATTTTAATTTTAGTTTATTTTATTTTATTTTAGATTTAAGTTTAGGTTTTACTTTAGGTTTTTTTATTCTATTTCTTTTAATTTATTTAGGTTTAGGTTTTTTCTTTATATTTTTATTAGGTTTTATTTAGTTTAGGTTTAGGTTTTTAGGATTTTAGGGTTTAGGGTTTAGGGTTTAGGGTTTAGGGTTTAGGGTTTTAGGGTTTAGAGTTTGGGGTTAGGGTTTATGGTTTAGGGTTTATGGTTTAGTGTTTAGGCTTTAAGGTTTAGGGTTTTGAGGGTTTAGGATATAAAGTTTAGGGTTTAGGGTTAACTTAAGGTTTAAGGTTAGTTTAGGGTTTAGGGTGTATGGTTAGGGTTAGGGGTTTGACTTTAGCATTTGGGGTTTAGGGTTTAGGGTTAGTTTAGGGCTTAGGGTTTTGTTTCTTAGGTTTGTAGGTTTAGGGTTGTAGGGTTAGTTTTAGGGTTTAGGGTTTAGGGTTCAGGATTTAGGATTTAGGGTTTAGGGTTTAGGGTTTAGGGTTTTCTTAAGTAAACTAGTAGGTTTAGGTTTATCTAGTTTATTAAGTTTATTTTTTATTTTAGTTTATTTTATTTTTTATTTTTATTTAGGTTTATTTTTTATCTATTATAGTTTAGTTTATTTTATTTAGTTTAGGTTTTTTATTTTAGTTTATTTTTATAGGATTAGGTTTAGGTTTATGCTTATTTTTTAGTTTATTTTTATTTTATTTTTTAAGTTTAGGTTTTATTTTTTTATTTTAGGTTTTAGTTTAGTTTTTTATTTTATTTTTTTTAGGTTTAGGTTTTATGTTTTTATTTTAGCTTTAATTTAAGGTTTAATTTTTTAGTTTATTTATTTTTTATTTAGATTAGGGTTTAGGTTTAGTTTATTTTAGGCTTAGGTTTAAGTTTTATTTATTTTAGTTTAGTTCATTTTAGTTTAGGTTAAGGTTTATTTTATTTTATTTATTTTAGGTTTAGGTTTTTTTTTTGTTTAGGGTTTAGGTTTTATTTCTAATTTACTTTTTGGTTTTACTTTTAGGTTTATTTTTTAGGTTTAGGTTTTTATTTAGTTTTTTTATTTTAACTTAGGTTTATTTTATTTTTATTTAATGTTTAGTTTTTATTTAATTTACTTTTTTATTTTTAGGTTTATTTTATTTTTTTTAGTTTTGTTTAGGTTTTTATTTATTTTATTTTAACCAGGTTTTTATTTTTTATCTTATTTTATTTTTATGTTTAGGTTTAGGTTTGGGTTTAGGTTTTATTTTGTGTTTTTAATTTAATTTATTTTATTTATGTTTACATTTTCTTATTTAATTTATTTTTAGGTTTTATTAAGTTTAGGTATAGGTTTTTATATTTTTTGGGTTTAGGGTTTAAGGATTAGGGTTATTGGTTTTAGGGTTTAGGGTTTAGGGTTTAGGGTTTAGGGTTTAGTTTTTAGGGTTTAGGGTTCTAAGGTTTAGGGTTTAAGGTTTAGGGTTGTAGGTTTAGGGTTCAAGGTTTTGGGTTTAGGGTTAGTTTTAGGGTTAGAGGTTGGTTTTCTATTTTAGTTTTTAATTTTTTATTTTAAATTTAAACTTGAAGGTTTATGTTTATTTAGTTTATTTTTTATTTATTTTAATTAATTTAATTTAATTTATATTTATTTATTTTAGTTTATTTATTTTAAGTTTCTTTATTTTAGTTTAGGTTTTTTATTTAAGTTTATTTTTTAGGTTTATGTTTATGTTTAGGGTTTAGGTTTAGGTTTAGGTTTAGGTTTTTTGGGTTTAGGGTTTAGTGTTTAGGGTTTAGGGTTTTAGGGTTTATGCTTTTAGGGTTTAGGGTTCAGGGTGTAGGGTTATAGTTTAGGGTTTAGGGTTTTAGTGTTTAGGGTTTTATGGTTTAGGATTTAGGGTTAGGGTTTAGGGTTTAGCATTTAGGGTTTAGAGTTTAGTGTTTACGCTTTAGGGATTAGTGTTTTGAGGGTTTAGGGTTTAGGGTTTAAGGTTTAAGGTTTTGTAGGGTCTAAAGTATAGGGTTTAGGGTTGTATGTTTCGGGTTGTAGGTTTAGGGTTTAGGGTTTAGGGTTAGGGTTAGGATTTAGCGATTTGGGTTTAGGGTTTACAGTTTAGGGTTTAGGGTTTAAGGTTACTATTGGGTTTAGGATTTAGAGCTTTTTAGGGTCTAGGGTTTATGGTTTAGGGTTTAGGGTTTAGGTTTTAGTTTAGCATTTAAGGTTTTTGATTTTTTTTAAAAGAGAACAAATTCATATTCAACATTTCTTCTTTTGATTTAGTAACACACCAAGTTTTCTATGACATAGCGATGACATAGATGAAAATTAGCATGCATGAGTAAATCAAAATCCATAGATAACTAGGAGTCTACTTTAAAGACATAGTTCCATAAGCAGTAAATCGAATCAACCATTCTTTAATTTCTCTAGTTCCCATCAGGCGTGACCTCTCAGTGGAGATCCACAATCATATAGATCTCTCCTCCGCCACCACCATGGTTTGTTTAGCTCCTCCCACCTCCATAACCACTGCTCCGACCACCTCCTCCATATCACTAGCACCTCCAGATCGCCCACCACCAATGTGATAACTTTAGTTACACCGCAGATCTAGAATGAGCCTAGTTGATGATGATGTTCCTGCCATCAATATTTTGAAAATTCTTAGGTTTAGGTTTAGGTTTATTAGGTTATAGGGTTTAGGTTTATTTTTTAATTTATTTAGTTACTTTAGGTTCAGATTTAAGGTTTGGGGTTTAGGGTTTAGGGTTTAGGGTTAGGGTTAGGGTTTAGGGTTTAGGGTTTAGGGTTTAGGGTTTTAGGGTTTATGCATTTAGGGTTTAGCATTTAGGGTTAGGGTTTAGGGTTTAGGGTTTTGGGTTTTTTGGGTTTAGGGTTTAGGTTTTAGGGTTGTAGGTTTAGAGTTTAGGGTTTAGGGTTTAGGAATTTTTTTTAATTAAGTAAATCAGTAGGTTTATGTTTATTTAGTTTTTTTTATTTAGGTTTTTTTTATTTTTATTTAGTTTAGTTTATTTATTTTAGGTTTATTTATTTTAGTTGAGGTTTTTTATTTTAGTTTATTTTTTAGGTTTAGGTTTAGGTTTAATTTTATTTTTTAGTTGAGTTTTATTTTTATTTTATTTTTTAAGTTTAGGTTTAGGTTTAGGTTTTTATTTTATTTTATTTTGTTTAAGTTTTAAGTTTTTATTTTAGTTTATTTTATTAAGTGTTGGTGTAAGTATAGGTTTAATTTATTTTAGGATTAGGTTTAGGTTTATTTATTTTATTTTAGTTTAGGCTTAGGCTTATTTTATTATTTTTTTGTAGGTTTATGTTTTTTTAGTTTAGGGTTTATGTTTTATTTCTTATTTATTTTTAGGTTGTATTTTAAATTTTTTTTTTTTTAGTTTAGGTTTTTATTTTATTTTTATTTAATTTTATTTTAGGTTTATTTTAATTTTATTTTATGTTTAGTTTTTATTTTATTTAAGTTTTTTAATCTTAGGTTTATTTTATTTTTTAGTTTATTTAGGTTTTTATTTATTTTATTTTATTTTATTTTTATGTTTAGCTTTAGCTTTAGGTTTTAGTTTTGATTTTTATTTTATTTTATTATTTTATTATATTTAGGTCTAGGTTTTTTTATTTATTTTATTCTTAGGCTTTATTTAGTTTAGGTTTAAGTTTTTAGGTCTTTATGGTTTAGGATTTAGGGTTTTAGGATTTATGGTGTTTGGTTTTAGGGTTTAGGGTTAGGGTTTAGGGTTCAGGGTTTAAGGTTTAGTGTTTAGGCTTTATGGTATTTAAGATTTAGGGTTTCGGGTTTAGGGTTAGCTTAGGGTTAGGGTTAGTTTAGGGTTTAGGGTTTAAGCTTTAGGGTTAAGGGTTTTTAGGGTTCAGGGATTAGGGTTTAGGGTTTACGATTTTGCATTTTAGGGTTTAGGGTTTAGAATTTAGGTTTTATGGTTTAGGTTTTATGGTTTAGGGTTAGGGTTAGGGTTTAGGGTTTATGATTTTTTAGTGTTTAGGGTTAGTTTTATAGTTTAGGGATTAGGGATAAGGGTTTTGGTTTAAGGCTTTAGGGTTTAGCATTTTTTTTAAAATTAAGTAAACTAGTATGTTTAAGTTTATTTAGTATATTTTTTATTTATATTAGTTTAATTTATTTTTAATTTTATTTAAATTTATTATTTATTTTTATTGAGTTTAGCTTAATTATTTTAAGTTTATTTATTTTAGTTTAGGTTTTCTATTTTTATTTATTTTTTAGGTTTAGGTTTATTTTTTAGTTGAGTTTTACTTTTATTTTATTTTTTAGTTCTATGTTTTATTTTTTATTTTTAGGTATAGGTTTAGGTTTTTATTTTAGGTTTATTTTTAGCTTTTATTTTTTAGTTTAGGTTTAGGTATATTTTTTAGTTTATTTTATTTTATTTAGTTTAGGTTTGGATTTAGTTTATTTTAGGTTTAGTTTATTTTAGTTTAGGTTTAGGTTTGTTTTATTTTATTTAATTTATTCTTATTTTAGGTTTAGGTTTTTTTTTTAGTTTATTTTAGGTTTTATTTTTATTTTAGGTTTATTTTATTTTAGGTTTATTTTATTTTATTTTATTTTATTTAGGTTTATTTTATTTTATTTATTTTATTTTAGTTTATTTTCTTTTTTATTTTATTTTATTTTATTTTATTTATTTTAGGTTTTTATTTTTATTTTTTATTTTAGGTTTTAGGTTTTTTTAGGTTTAGGTTTTATTTTTTTTATTTTATTTTATTAAGGTTTAGGTTTTTAATTTAATTTATTTTTAAGTTTTATTTAGTTTAGGTTTAGGTCTTTATGGTGTAGGGTTTAGGGTTTAGTGTTCCATCTTTAGGCTTTAGGGTTTAGGTTTAGGGATTTGGGTTAGTTTAGGTTTAGGTTTAAGTTTTAGAGCTTAGGGTTTAGGGTTTAGGGTTTAGGGTTTAGGGTTTTAGTGTTTAGGGTCTAGGGTTTAGGGTTTAGGGTTATGGTTCAAGTTTAGGGTTTAGAGTTTAGGGTTTAGGGTTAGTTTAGGGTTTAAGGTTTAAGGTTAGTTTGGGGTTTAGGGTTTAGTATTTTGGGTTTGGGGTTTAGGGTTAGGGTTATAGGTTTTAGGGTTTAGGCTTTAGGGTTTAGGGTTTAGGATTTTAGGGTTTAGAGTTTGGGGTTTAGGGTTTAGGTTTTTAGGATTTAGGGTTTAGGATTTTAGGTTTATGGTTTTAGTTTAGTGTTTATGGTTTTAGGGTTTAGGGTTAATTTTAGGTTTAGGTTTGAGGGTTTAAGGTTTAGAATTTTGGGTTTAGGTTTTTTTAATTAAGTAAACTGGTAAGTTTTTGTTTAACTAGTTTATTTAGTTTATTTGTTATTTATTTTAGGTTATTTTATTTTTTATTTTTTATTTTTATTTAGGTTTATTTTTATTTTTATTTAGTTTAGTTTATTTATTTTAGGTTCATTTATTTTAGTTTATGTTTTCTATTTTAGTTTCTTTTTTAGGTTTAGGTTTATTATTTAGTGGAATTTTATTTTTATTTTATTTTCTAGGTTTAGGTTTTAATTTTTATTTTTAGATTTAGGTTGAGGTTTTTATTATATTTTTTCAGTTTAGGTTTAGGTTTTGATTTTAAGTATATTTTTAGGTTATATTTTTTAGTTTAGGTTTAATTTTATTTTGAGTTGATTTTATTTTATATTTTTTAAGTTTAGGTTTATTTTTTTTAAGGTTTACGTTTAGGCTTTATTTATTTTAGTATAGTTTATTTTAGTTTAGGCTTAGTTTCATTTTATTTTGTTTATTTTTTTATTTTAGATTTAAGTTTTTTTTAGTTTAGGGTTTAGTTTTTATTTTATTTTTATTTTTAGGTTTTATTTTTCAGTTAGTTTTTTAGGTTTAGGTTTTATTTAATTTTTATTTTATTTTATTTTAGGTTTATTTTTTTTTTAGGTTTAGTTTTATTTTATTTAGGTTTTATTTTTAGTTTAATTTAGGTTTTATTTATTTATTTTAGTTTATTTTAATTTTATTTTATTTTTTATTTAGGTTTTTAGGTTTAAGTCCATATTTTAAGTTTAAGTTTATGTTTTATTTTGTTTGATTTTTTTATTTTATTTTTGGTTTTATGTTTATTTTACTTTAGGATTTATTTAGTTTAGGTTTAAGTTTTTAGTTGTTTAGGGTTTTGGGTTTTGGGATAGTTTAGGATTTAGGGTTTAGGGTTTAGGGTTTAGGGTTTAAGTTTTTTTTTTAACAGAGTGATTCAACATTTCTTCTTTTTTTCATCAACCAAGTTGCACCCACATTTCTAAGACACAAGCGATGACATAGATGAAAAATGAGCACCCATAGAGCAAATCAAAACCATAGATAAGAAGAACTATCTCTGTATAAAGACACAATTCCATAGCGGCGGATCGATAATTCTTCAATTTTTCAAGTTCCCATCAGAACCACCCTGGCCTCTCGAGTGGCATGATCCGCCATCATATATCAGATCTCTCCCTCCACCACCACCATGGTTGTAACCTTACTCCTCAGCCTCCATAACCACTACTCGACCACCACCTCCATATGAGCACCTCTAGATCTTCCACCACCTGGTGAGCCACCTGCCTTAGCCTCCACCCGGATCTCTTGAGCTTGGTTGGAGGTGGTGTTCTTCATCAGGTCTGCCCATTCTTAGGGTTTAGGTTTATTAGTTTTAGGGTTTAGGTTTATTTTTTAATTTATTTTATTACTTTAGGTTGGGTTTAGGGTTTAGGGTTGGTTAGGGTTAGAGTTTAGGGTTTAGGTTAGGATTCGGGTTATGGTTAGGGTTTAGGGTTTAGGGTTTAGGGTTTAGTGTTTAGGGTTTAAGGGTTTAGGGTTTAGTTTTTGGGTTTAGTGTTTTAACATTTAGGGTTTAGGGTTGTAGGTTTATGGTTAGTTTTAAGGTTTAGGGATAGTTTTAGGGTTTAGCATTTTTTCTAATTAAGTAAACCGTAGGTTTAGGTTTATTTAGTTTATTTTTTATTTATTTTAGTTTATTTTATTTTTTATTTTTTATTTAGTTTATTTATTTTAGTTTAGGTTTTTTTATTTAGTTTATTTTTTAGGTTTTGGTTTAAGTTTATGTTTATTTTTTACATTTAGGTTTAGGTTTAGTTTTATTTTTATTTTGTAGTTTATTTTTATTTTTATTTTTTTCTTTGGATTAAGTTTTATTTTTTATTTTTAGGTTTAGGTTTAGGTTTTTGTTTTATTTTTTCAAGTTTAGGTTTAAGTTTTTTTTTAGTTTATTTTATTTTATTTAGTTTAGGGTTTAGGTTTAGTTTATTTTAGGTTTAGGTTTAGGTTTAATTTATTTTAGTTTAGTTTATTTTAATTTAGGTTTATTTAATTATATTTATTTTAGTTTAGGGTTTAGGTTTTTTTTTTCAATTTTTAAGTTTATTTTTTCAAGTTTAGGTTTTAATTTAGTTTTTATTTTATTTTATTTTATTTTAGGTTTATTTTTTTTATTTTGCTTTTAGTTTTTATTTTATTTATGTTTTTTTAGTCTTATTTTATTTTTTTAGTTTATTTAGGTTTTTATTTATTTTATTTTATTTTAGTTTTTATTTTTTATTTTATTTTATTTTTACATTTAGGTTTAGGCTTAGGTCTAGGTTTAGGTTTTAGTTTAGATTTTTATTTTATTTTATTTTATATTTTATTTAGGTTTAGGTTTTTTTATTTATTATATTTTTAGGTTTTATTTAGTTTAGGTTTAAGTTTTTTAGGTTTTTAAGGTTTAGGATTTAGGGTTTGGGGTTTAGGGTTTAGGGTTCAGGGTTGTAAGTTTAGGGTTTAGGGTTTAGGATTTAGGGTTTAGGGTTTAGGGTTTAGGGATGTAGGTTTAGAGTTTATGGTTTAAGGTTAGGGTTTAGGGTTGAGGGTTTAGGATTTAGGGTTTTATGTTTAGGGTTTAGAGTTTATGGATTGGTGTTGATGTTTTAGTTTAAGATTTAGGGTTTTTCGTATTATTATTTTTAAATAAAGATTGATTCAATATTTCTTCATTTTGATTTCATCAACCAAGTAACACCAAGTTTTCTAAGACACAAGTGATGACATAGATAAAAAATGAGTACACATAGAGCAAATCAAATACCACTATTTAGAACCATCTCTATAAAGACACAATTTCATAAGCAACAAATCGGATCAATTGTTCTTTAGTATCTCGGTTCCCATCAAAACCACCCATCTCGGTAGCATGATCCACCATCATATCCCAGATCTCTCCCTCGCCATCACCTTGGTAACCTCCATTCCTCCTCCACCTCCATAACCACCACAACTCCACCTCCATATACACTAGCACCTCTAGATCCTCCATGGCAACTATCTGTTTTGTCACCTCATGCCTCCCACCATGTTAGCTTAGTTGATGGTGATGTTCTTGCCATCAATGTTCTGCACATTCTTAGGGTTTAGGCTTATTAGGTTTTAGGGTTTAGGTTTATTTTTAAATTTATGTAGTTACTTTACATTTCGGTTTAAAGTTTTGGGTTTAGGATTAGGGTTTAGGGTTTAGGACATAAGGTTTATGCTTTTAAGGTTTAAGGTTTAGGCTTTTAGGGTTTAGGGTTTTAGAGTTTAGGGTTTAGGGTTTAGGGTTAGTTTCATGTTTAGGCTTTAGGCTTTAGGGTTTTTAAGGTTTAGGGTTTTGGAATTCAGGGTTTAGGGTTTATGGTTTAGGGTTTTGGGTTAGGTTTAGGGTTTAGGGTTTAAGGTTTAGGGTTTATGTTTTTGGGCTTAGGGTTAGTTTAGGGTTTAGGATTTTTTACTGTTTAGGGTTTAAGGTTGTAGGTTTTGGGTTGTAAGTTTAGGGTTTATGGTTTAAAATTTAGGGATTTAAAAAAATTAAACCAGAGTTTAGGTTTATTTAGTTTATTTATTTATTATTTATTTATTTTATTTTATTTTATTTATATTTTTATTTTGATTGATTTAGTTTATTTATTTTGTTTAGGTTTTCTTTTAGTTTTTTTAGGTTTAGGTTTAGGATTATGTTTATTTTTTAGTTGAGTTTTATTTTTATTTTTATTTTATTTTTTAGGTTTAGGTTTTATTTTTTATTTTTAGGTTTAGGTTTAGGTTACTATTTTATTTTCTAGGTTTTGGTTTGATTTTTTTTTAGGTTTTATTTTTTAGTTTAGGTTTAGGTTTATTTTTTTACTTAATTTTATTTAGGGTTTAGGTTTAGGTTTAGGTTTATGTTTTATTTATTTTAGTTTAGGTTTAGGTTTAATTTATTTTAGGTTTATATTTTGAATTTTAGTTTAGGGTTTACATTTATTTATTTTTTATATTTTATTTGAGGATTAGGTTTTAGCTTTTCAGGGTTTAGTGTTTTGGGATTACAGTTTAGGGTTAGTTGAGGGTTTAGGGTTTAGGGTTTGGGGTTTATGGTTTAGGTTTTAGGGTTTTGGGTTTAGGGTTTAGGGTTTCAGGGCTTATGGTTTAGAGTTTAAGGTTTAGGGTTTAGGGTTTTTAGGATTTAGGGTTTAGGTTTTAGTGGTTCAAGTTTTAGTTTAGGGTTTAGAGTTTTAGTTTTTTAATAGAACAAATTTAGATTCAACATTTCTTCTTTTGGATTTCATCGAGTAACACAAGTTTTCTAAGACATAAACAACATAGATAAAAAATGAGCATGCATAGAGTAAATCAAAACCACTAGAGAATCATCTCTAGTGTAAAGACACTATTCCATAATTAGCTGATCGGATCGGTCGTTCTTCAATTTCTCTAGTTCCCATTAGAACCACCGCGACTTGAGTAGTGTTATCCACCATCATATCCCGACCTCTCCATCCATTGTAACCTTCAGCTCCTCACTTCCATAATCCTGCTTTGCACCCTCTCCATATCCACTAGCACCTTGATCCCCACCACTTTGTTAACCACCGCCTCAGCCTTTGCCTCCACTTCAGATCTAGGCACGGTTGTGGTGATGTTCTTCTTTGTCAAGGTTACCATTCTTAGGGTTTAAGTTTATTTGGTTTTATGGTTTTGATTTCTTTTTTAAATTTATTTAGTTACTTTAGGTTTAGGTTTAAGGTTTGGGGTTTAGGGTTAAAGTTTAGGGTTTAGGGTTTAGGATTTAGAGTTTTAGGGTTTATGCTTTTAGGGTTTAAGGTTTAGAGTTAGGGTTTTGGGTTTAGGGTTTTTTAGGGTTTAAGGTTTAGGGTTTAGGGTTTGGGGTTGTAGGTTTTGGGTTAGTTTTAGGGTTTAGGGTTTAAGGTTTAAGATTTAGGGTTTAGGGTTTATGATTTAGGGTTTACGGTTTAGGGTTTAGGGTTTAAAGTTTTAATAAAAAAATTAAATAAAATGGTAGGTTTAGGTTTAATTAGTTTAATTTTTATTTATTTTATTTTATTTTATTTTATATATTTTATTTAGGTCTATTTTTTTATTTTTTAGTTTAAACTTATTTATTTTAGGTTTATTTAATTTAGTTTAGGTTTTTTATTTTAATTTATTTTTAAGGTTTAGGTTTAGGTTTATGTTTATTTTTTAGTTTAGTTTTATTTTTATTTTATTTTTAGGTTTAGTTTTTATTTTTATTTTTTAGGTTTAGGTTTAGGTGTTTATTTTAGGTTTGGGTTTTAGGTTTTTTTTTTTAGTTTAGTTTATTTTAGTTTAGGCTTAGGTTTATTTTATTACATTTATTTTTTTGTAGGTTTATGTTTTTTTTTGTTTAGGGTTTATGTTTTATTTCTTATTTATTTTTAGGTTGTATTTTAAAATTTATTTTTTTAGTTTAGGTTTTAATTTTATTTTTATTTAATTTTATTTTAGGTTTATTTTAATTTTATTTTATGTTTAGTTTTTATTTTATTTAAGTTTTTTAATCTTAGGTTTATTTTATTTTTAGTTTATTTAGGTTTTTATTTATTTTATTTTATTTTATTTTTATGTTTAGCTTTAGCTTTAGGCTTTAGTTTTGATTTTTATTTTATTTTATTATTTTATTATTTTATTTTATTTAGGTCTAGGTTTTATTTATTTATTTTATTCTTAGGCTTTATTTAGTTTAGGTTTAAGTTTTTAGGTCTTTATGGTTTAGGATTTAGGGTTTTAAGATTTATGGTGTTTGGTTTTAGGGTTTAGGGTTAGGGTTTAGGTTGAGGTTTAAGGTTTAGTGTTTAGGTTTTATGGTATTTAAGATTTAGGGTTTAGGTTTAGGGTTAACAGGGTTAGGGTTAGTTTAGGGTTTAGGGTTTAACTTTAGGGTTATGGGTTTTAGGGTTGAGGATTAGTTTAGGGTTAGTTTAGGGTTTACGATTTTGTATTTTAGGGTTTAGGGTTAGGGTTAGGGTTTAGGGTTTAGAGTTTTCTAGGGTTTAGGGTTTAGGGTTAGTTTTATAGTTTAGGGATTAGGGATGAGGGTTTTGGTTTAAGGCTTTAGGGTTTAGTGTTTTTTTTTTAAATTAAGTAAACTAGTAGGTTTAAGTTTATTTAGTTTATTTTTATTTATATTAGTTTAATTTATTTTTAATTTTTATTTAAATTTATTTTTTATTTTTATTGAGTTTAGCTTAATTATTTTAAGTTTATTTATTTTAGTTTAGGTTTCCTATTTTTATTTATTTTTTAGGTATAGGTTTATTTTTTAGTTGAGTTTTACTTTTATTTTATTTTTTAGTTCTAGGTTTTATTTTTTATTTTTAGGTTTAGGTTAAGGTTTTTATTTTTTTAGGTTTAGGTTTTAGGTTTTTATTTTAGGTTTATTTTTAGCTTTTATTTTTTAGTTTAGGTTTAGGTATATTTTTAGTTTATTTTATTTTATTTAGTTTAGGTTTAGGTTTGGGTTTAGTTTATTTTAGGTTTAGTTTATTTTAGTTTAGGTTTAGGTTTGTTTTATTTTATTTATTTTATTCTTATTTTAGGTTTAGGTTTTTTTTTGTTTCAGTTTTAGGTTTTATTTTTTATTTACTTTTAGGTTTTATTTTTAGGTTTATATTTTTAGGTTTAGGTTTTTATTTATTTTTTATTTTATTTTATTTTAGGTTTATTTTATTTTTAGTTTTCATTTTATTTAGGTTTTTTATTTATTAGTTTAGTTTAGCTTTTTATTTATTTTATTTTAGTTTATTTTATTTTTTATTTTATTTTATTTTTAGGTTTAGTTTAGGTTTTACTTTAGGTTTTATTTTTTTAATTTTTTATTTTGGTTTAGGTTTTTAATTTATTTTATTTTATATGTTTAGGTTTAGGTTTAGTTTAGGTTTTAATTTTTATTTTATTTTATTGAGGTTTAGGTTTTTTAATTTAATTTATTTTTAAGTTTTATTTAGTTTAGGTTTAGGTCTTTATGGTGTAGGGTTTAGGGTTTAGTGTTCCATCTTTAGGCTTTAGGGTTTAGGGTTTAGTGATTTGGGTTAGTTTAGGGTTTAGGCTTTAGGCTTTAGGTTTAGGGTTTTTAGAGCTTAGGGTTTAGGGTTTAGGGTTTAGGGTTTAGTTTAGGTTTAGAGTTTAGGTTAGTTCAAGTTTAGGTTTAGTTTAGGTTTAGGTTAGTTTAAGTTTAAGTTAGTTAGTTTAGGTTTAGGGTTTAGGTTTAGGTTTAAACTTTAGGGTTTAGGTTTAGGTTTAGGTTTAGGTTTAGGGTTTAGTTTAGGGTTTAGGTGTTTAGGATTTAGGGTTTAGGGTTTTGGGTTTAGGGTTTATGGTTTACGGTCTAGTGTTTATGGTTTTAGGGTTTAGGGTTAATTTTAGGGTTTAGGTTTGAGGGTTTAAGGTTTAGGTTAAGTTTTTTTTAATTAAGTAAGTTTTGTTTAACTATTTAGTTTATTTATTTATTTTAGGTTATTTTATTTTATTTTTATTTTATTTATTTATTTATTTTTATTTAATTTAGTTTATTTATTTTAGGTTCATTTATTTTAGTTTATGTTTTTATTTTAGTTTCTTTTTTAGGTTTAGGTTTATTTTTTTTATTTTATTTTTTTTTTTCTAGGTTTAGGTTTTATTTTTTATTTTAGATTTAGGTTGAGGTTTTATTATATTTTTTGATTTAGGTTTTATGTTTGATTGTTTATTTTTAGGTTTATATTTTTAGTTTAGGTTTAGTTTTATTTTGAGTTTATTTTATTTTATATTTTTTAGGTTTAGGTTTAGGTTTATTTTTTTTAAGGTTTTAGGTTTAGGTTTATTTATTTTAATAGTTTATTTTAGTTTAGGCTTAGTTTCATTTTATTTTGTTTATTTTATTTTTTTAGGTTTAAGTTTTTTTTAGTTTAGGTTTAGTTTTATTTTATTTTTATTTTTAGGTTTTATTTTTAGTTAATTTTTTTAGGTTTAGGTTTTATTTAATTTTATTTTATTTTACTTTAGGTTTATTTTATTTTATTTTAGGTTTAGTTTTTATTTTATAGTTTAGTTTAGGTTTTATTTATTTATTTTAGTTTATTTTTTTATTTTATTTTCTATTTAGGTTTACGTTTAGGTTTAAGTTTATGTTTTTATTTTGTTTGATTTTTTTATTTTATTTTGGTTTAGGTTTATTTACTTATTTTACTTTAGGATTTATTTAGTTTAGGTTTAAGTTTTTAGTTGTTTAGGGTTTTGGGTTTAGGGATAGTTTAGGATTTAGGGTTTAGGGTTTAGGGTTTAAGTTTTTTTTTAACAGAGAACAAATTCAGATTCAACATTTCTTCTTTTTGATTTCATCAACCAAGTTGCACACATTTTAGACACAAGCGATGACATAGATGAAAAATGAGCTAGAGCAAATCAAAACCATAGATAAGAAGAACTATCTCTTATAAGACACAATTCCATAGCGGGGTTGGATGGTGGTTCTTCAATTTTCAAGTTCCCATGAACCACGGCCTCTCGGTGGCATGATCCTCATCATATATTAGATCTCTCCCTCCACCACCATGGTTGTAACCTCATTCCTCGCCTCCATAACCACCCTACTCACACCACCTCCCTCCACAGCACCTCTAGATCTCCCACCACCTGCGATAGCTGCGCTCGCACCTCCAGATCTAGATTGAGCTTGGTTGTGTGTTCTTCTTGCCATCAAGGTCACCATTCTTAGGGTTTAGGTTTATTAGTTTTAGGGTTTAGGTTTATTTTTAATTTATTTTGTTACTTTGGTTAGGTTTAGGTTTTAGGGTTGGTTAGTTTAGGGTTTAGATTTAGGATTAGGTTATGGTTAGGTTTAGGGTTTAGGGTTTAGGGTTAGTTTAGGGTTTAGGGTTTTGGATTTTTGGGTTTAGGGTTTAACATTTAGGGTTTCAGGTTTAGGGTTGGGTTTATGGTTAGAGGTTTAGGGATAGTTTTAGGGTTTAGGGTTTTCTAATTAAGTAAATAATAGGTTTAGGTTTATTTAGTTTATTTTATTTATTTAGTTTATTTTATTTTTTTATTTTATTTAGTTTAGTTTATTTATTTTAGTTTAGGTTTTTTTATTTAGTTTATTTTTAGGTTTAGGTTTAAGTTTATGTTTATTTTTTTTTACATTTAGGTTTAGGTTTATGTTTATTTTTTTTTAGTTTATTTTATTTTTTTCTTAGGTTTATGTTTTATTTTTTTTTATTTTAGGTTTAGGTTTAGGTTTTTATTTTATTTTTTCAAGTTTAGGTTTAAGTTTTTTTTTTTAGTTTATTTTATTTTATTTAGTTTAGGGTTTAGGTTTAGTTTATTTTAGGTTTAGGTTTAATTTATTTTAGTTTAGTTTATTTTAATTTAGGTTTATTTAATTATATTTATTTTGGGTTTATGTTTTTTTTAGTTTAGGGTTTAGGTTTTTTTTTTTTTTTCAATTTTTAGGTTTATTTTTTAGGTTTAGGTTTTAATTTAGTTATTATTTTATTTTATTTTATTTTAGGTTTATTTTATTTTTATTTTACATTTAGTTTTTATTTTATTTAGGTTTTTTTAGTCTTATTTTATTTTTTTAGTTTATTTAAGTTTTTATTTATTTTATTTTATTTTATTTTACATTTAGGTTTAGTTTAGGTTTAGGTTTAGTTTAGGTTTTATTTTATTTTATTTTATATTTTATTTAGGTTTAGGTTTTTTTATTTATTATATTTTAGGTTTTAGTTTAGTTTTAGTTTTTTAGGTTTAGTTTAGGATTTAGGGTTTGGGGTTTAGGGTTTAGGGTTAGTTTAAGGTTTAGGTTTTAGGGTTTTTTAGGATTTAGGGTTTATGGTTGTAGGTTTAGGGTTTAGGGATGTAGGTTTAGGTTTATGGTTTAGGGTTAGGTTTAGTTGAGGTTTAGGTTTTGGGTTTAGGGTTTAGAGTTTAAGGGGTTGATGTTTTAGTTTAGGATTTAGGGTTTTGGTTTTTTAAATAAAGAACAAATTCAGATTCAACATTTCTTCATTTTGATTTCATCAACCAAGTAACACCAAGTTTTTAAGACACAAGTGACACAGATAAAAAATGAGCACATATAGAGCAAATCAGATACCAGATATTTGAACCATCTATAAAGACATAATTTCATAAACAACAAATGGATCGGATTGTTCTTTTGTATCTCCGTTCCCATCAAAACCACCCGATCTCAGTAGCATGATCCACCATCATATCCCGATCTCTCCCTCATCACCAACCTCTCCCAGCTCCTCACCTCCACCACCTTTGCTGACCACCACCTCCATATACACTCTAGATCCTCCATCTTATGATAGCTTAGCCTCCTTTACTCCACCATGTCTGACTAGTTGATGGTGATGTTCTTCCATCAATGTTACGCACATTCTTAGGGTTTAGGTTTATTTAGTTTTAGGGTTTAGGTTTATTTTAAATTTATAGTTACTTTAGGTTTGGTTTAGGGTTTTGGGTTTAGGGTTAGGGTTTAAGGTTTAGGACATAAGGTTTATGCTTTTAAGGTTTAAGGTTTAGGCTTTTAGGGTTTAGGGTTAGTTTCATGTTTAGGCTTTAGGCTTTAGGGTTTTTAAGGTTTAGGGTTTTGGAGAGTTTAGGGTTTAGTTTAGGTTTAGGTTAGGTTTAGGGTTTAGGGTTAGGTTTAGGGTTTAGGGTTTAAGGTTTAGGGTTTTTTACGGTTTAGGGTTTAAGGTTGTAGGTTTTGGGTTGTAA
Organism: Cymbidium sinense; assembly: GCA_021442155.1. Lineage (NCBI taxonomy): Eukaryota > Viridiplantae > Streptophyta > Magnoliopsida > Asparagales > Orchidaceae > Cymbidium > Cymbidium sinense. Next base: position 73,273,803 of record CM038214.1, read on the forward strand.
GTTTAGGGTTTATGGTTTAAAATTTAGGGATTTGAAAAAAAATTAAAAGTTTAGGATTTAGTTTATTATTTTATTTATTTTAATTTATTTTATTTTTATTTAGGTTTATTTTTTATTTTGATTCAGTTTAGTTTATTTATTTTATTTAGGTTTTTATTTTAGTTTATTTTTTAGGTTTAGGTTTAGGATTATGTTTATTTTTTAGTTGAGTTTTATTTTTATTTTTATTTTATTTTTTAGGTTTAGGTTTTATTTTTTATTTTTAGGTTTAGGTTTAGGTTTATTTTATTTTTTTTGGTTTGATTTTTTTTTTTTAGGTTTTATTTTTTTAGTTTAGGTTTAGGTTTATTTTATTTACTTAATTTTATTTAGGGTTTAGGTTTAGGTTTAGGTTTATTTTTAGTTTAGGTTTAGGTTTATTTTATTTTATTTTAGGTTTAGATTTTAAATTTTTAGTTTAGGGTTTACATTTTTTATTTATTTTATTTTTATGTTTTATTTAGTTGAGGTTTAGGTTTTAGCTTTTCAGGGTTTAGTGTTTTGGGATTACAGTTTAGGGTTAGTTGAGGGTTTAGGGTTTAGGGTTTAGGTTTTAGGGTTTTGGGTTTAGGGTTTAGGGTTTCTGGGCTTATGGTTTAGGGTTTAAGGTTTAGGGGGTTTAGGGTTTAGGGTTTTAGGATTTAGGGTTTAGGTTTTAGGGTTTGAAGTTTTGGTTTATAGTTTAGAGTTTTTTAGTTTTTTTTAGAGAGAAAAATTGATTCAACATTTCTTCTTTTGGATTTCATCATCAAGGTAACACACCAAGTTTTCTAAGACATAAGCGACAACATAGATAAAAAATGAGCATGCATAGAGCAAATCAAAAACCCTAGATAACTAGAATCATCTCTAGTGTAAAGACACAGTTCCATAATTAGCTGATCGGATCGATCGTTCTTCAATTTCTCTAGTTCCCATTAGAACCACCCCGACCTCTCGAGTAGTGTGATCCACCATCATATCCCCGACCTCTCCCTCCGCCATCACCACGATTGTAACCTCCGTCGCTCCTCTTACTTCCATAATCACCACTGCTCTGACTACCACCTCCATATCCACCAGCACCTTGGATCCCCACCACCTGCGTTAACCACCCGCCTCCGCTTTTGCCTCCCTTGCCAGATCTAGGTGAGCACGGTTGTGGTGATGTTCTTCTTTGTCAAGGTTCTGGCCATTCTTAGGGTTTAAGTTTATTTGGTTTTAAGGTTTTGATTTCTTTTTTAAATTTATTTAGTTACTTTAGGTTTAGGTTTAAGGTTTGGGGTTTAGGGTTAAGGTTTAGGGTTTAGGGTTTAGGATTTAGAGTTTTAGGGTTTATGCTTTTAGGGTTTAAGGTTTAGGGTTTAGGGTTTGGGGTTGTAGGTTTTGGGTTAGTTTTAGGGTTTAAGGTTTAAGGTTTAAGGTTTAGGGTTTAGGGTTTATGATTTAGGGTTTAGGGTTTAGGGTTTAAGGTTTGATTAAAAAAATTAAGTAAAATGGTAGGTTTAGGTTTAATTAGTTTAGTTCTTATTTATTTTATTTTATTTTATTTTATATTTTTATTTAAGTCTATTTTTTATTTTTATTTAGTTTCACTTATTTATTTTAGGTTTGTTTAATTTAGTTTAGGTTTTTTATTTTAATTTATTTTTAAGGTTTAGGTTTAGGTTTATGTTTATTTTTTAGTTTAGTTTTATTTTTATTTTATTTTTAGGTTTAGTTTTTATTTTTTATTTTTAGGTTTAGGTTTAGGTTTTTATTTTATTATTTTAGGTTTGGGTTTTAGGTTTTTATTTTAGGTTTATTTTTAGATTTTATTTTTTAGTTTAGGTTTAAGTTTATTTTTAGTTTATTTAATTTTATTTGGAGTTTAGGTTTAGGTTTAGTTTTTTAGGTTTAGGTTTAGGTTTAATTTATTTTAGTTTAGTTTATTTTAGTTTAGGTTTATGTTTATTTAATTTTTATAGTTTAGGTTTTTTTTTAGTTTAGGGTTTAGGTTTTATTTTTTATTTATTTATAAGTTTTATTTTTAAGTTTATTTTTTAGGTTTAATTTTTTATTTAATTTTTAGTTAATTTTATTTTAGGTTTATTTTATTTTTATTTTAGGTTTAGTTTTTATTTTATTTAGGTTTTTTATTTTTTAGTTTACTTTAGGTTTTATTTATTTTATTTTATTTTAGTTATTATTTTTTATTATTATTTTTTAGGTTTAGGTTTAGGTTTTAATTTTGGTTTTTATTTCATTTTAGTTTTTAATTTTATTTTGGTTTAGGTTTATTTATTTATTTTATTTTTAAGTTTTATTTAGTTTTGGTTTAAGTTTTTAGTTGGGGGTTTAGGGTTAGTTGAGGGTTTAGGGTTTAGCATTTGGGCTTTATGGTTTAGGGTTTAGGGTTTATAGTATAGGTTTTAGGGTTTAGGGTTTAGGGTTTAGTGGGTTTAAAGTTTGGGGTTTAGGCTTTAGGTTTTAGGTATAGGGTTTAAGTTTAGGGTTTAGGGTTTTTGTTTTTTTTAAACAGAGAACAAATTAAGATTCAACATTTCTTCTTTTGATTTCATAAACCAAGTAACACACCAAGTTTTCTGAGACACAAGCAATGACATAGATAAAAAATGAGCATGCATCGAGCAAATAAAAAACCCTAGATAACTAGAACTATCTCTACTGTAAAGACATAGTTCAATAAGTAGCAGATCAGATCGTTCTTCAATATCTCCAGTTCTCATCAGAATCACCCCCACCTCTTGAGTAATGGGATCCACCATCATATCCTCGATTTCTCCCTCCGCCACCACCACGGTTGTAACTTTCGTTGCTCCTCCTACCTCCATAACCACCACTACTCTGACCACCACCTCCATATCCATGAGCACCTCCATCCCCCTCACAATAAATGCCACCTCACCTTCACCTCCATAGATCTAGGCGAGCACGGTTGTGTGATGTTCCTTCCATCAGGTTAGCCCATTCTTAAGGTTTAGGTTTATTAGGATTTAGGGTTTAGGTTTATTTTTAATTTATTTAGTTACTTTAGGTTTAAGTTTAGGGTTTGGGGTTTAGGGTTTAGGGTTTATGGTTTAGGGTGTAGGGTTTAGGGTGTAGAGTTTAGGGTTTAAGGTTTAGGGTTTTAGGGTTTAGGGTTTAGGATTAGGGTTTCGAGTTTAGGGTTTAGGGTTTAGTGTTTAGGGTTTGGGGTTTAGGGTTTTTTAGGATTTAAGGTTTTTTAGGGTTTAGGGTTTAGGGTTTAATGTTTTTTAGGATTTAGGGTTTTTTAAGGTTTAGGGTTTCGGGTTTAGGGTTTACGGCTTAGGGTTTATGGTTTTCTTTTTTAATTAAAATAAGTAAACCAACAGGTTTAGGTTTGTCTAGTTTATTTAGTTTATTTTTTATTTATTTTAGTTTATTTTATTTCTTATTTTTATTTAAGTTTATTTTTATTTAGTTTAGGTTTTTTATTTTATTTCATTTTTTAGGTTTAGTTGACCTTTTAGTTGAGTTTTATTTTTATTTTATTTTATTTTTTGTTTAGGTTTTATTTTTTATTTTGAGGTTTAGGTTTAGCTTTTTATTTTATTTTTTTAGGTTGAGGTTTTAGGTATTTATTTTAGGTTTATTTTTAGGTTCTATTTTTTTTAGTTTAGGTTTAGGTTTATTTTTAGTTTATTTTATTTTATTTAGTTTAGGTTTAGGTTTAGGTTTAGTTTATTTTAGGTTTAGGTTTAGGTTTTATTTATTTTAGTTTAGTTTCTTTTAGTTTAGGTTTAGGTTTATTTTATTTTGTTATTTTATTTTTATTTTAGGTTTGGCTTTTTATTAGATTAGGGTTTAGGTTTTATTTTTTATTTTTTAGGTTTTATTTTTAGGTTTATTTTTTAGGTTTAGGTTTTTATTTAGTTATTATTTTATTTTTTTAGCTTTATTTTATTTTTATTTTATGTTTAGTTTTTATTTTATTAAAGTATTTTATTCTTAGGTTTATTCTATTTTTAAATTTAGCTTAGGGTTTTCTTTATTTTATTTTAGTTTATTTTTTTTATTTAATTTTATTTTTAGGTTTATGTTTAGGTTTTTATTTTATTTTATTTTTTTATTTTATTTAGGTTTAGGCTTTTCTATTTAGTTCATTTTTAGGTTTTATTTAGTTTAGGTTTAGGTTTTTAGGTTTTTAGGGTTTGAGGTTTAAGGGTTTAGGCTTTTAGGGTTGAGGGTTAGGGTTTAATGTTTTGTGTTTTAGGTTTAGTGTTTAGGCTTTAGGTTTAGGGTTTTTAGGGTTTAAGGTTTAGGGTTACCTTAAGGTTTAGGGTTAGTTTAGGATTTAGGGTTTAGGATTTAGGCTTTAATGTTTAGGGGTTTTGGGTTTAGGGATAGTTTAGGGTTTAGGGTTTTAGGTTTTAGGGTTTATGGTTTAAGGTTTAGGGTTAGGGTTAAGGTTTAGGGTTTAGGGTTTAGGCTTTAGGATTTTTTAGGGCTTAGGGATTAGGGTTTAGGGTTTAGGGTTATAAGTTTAGGGTTTAGGATTAAGGGTTTAGAATTTAGGGTTTAAGGTTTAGGATTTTTTTTAAAATTAAGTAAACTAGTAGGTTTAAACTTTCTTTTAGTTCTTTAATTTATTTTATATTCTTTTATTTATTTTATTTTTATTTAGTTTATTTATTTTAGTGTAGGTTTTTTATTTTAGTTTATTTTTTAGGTTTATTTTTTAGTTGAGTTTTATTTTTATTTTATTTTTTAGGTTTAAGTTTTTAGGTTTTTAGGGTTTAGGGTTTAGGGTTTAGGGTTTAAGGTTTTAGGGTTTAGGGTTTTAGGGTTTAGGGTTTTAGGGGTTATGGTTTATCATTAGGGTTTAGGGTTTAGTGTTTAGGCTTTAGGGTTTAGGGTTTTTATGGTTTAAGGTTTGGGCTTTAGGGTTTAGGGTTTAGAGTTTAGGGTTTAGGGTTTTAGGATTGGGGTTTAAGGTTTTTGGGTTTAGTGTTTAGGGTTTAGGCTTGTAGGTTTAGGTTTTAGGGTTTAAGGTTTAGGGTTTTGGGTTAGTTTTAGGGTTTAGGGTGTAGGGTTAAGGTTTTTTTAAAGGGTTTAGGGTTTATGGTTTAGGGTTTAGTGTTTAGGCTTTAGGGTTTTGGGTTTTGGGTTTAGGGTTTAGTGTTTATGGTTGTACATTTAGGGTTTAAGTTTAAGGGTTTAGGGTTAGTTTTAGGTTTAGGGTTTAGGGTTAGGGTTTTTTTATTTTATTTATTTTTAGGGTTTAAGGTTTAGAGTTTTAGTTTTCGGTGTAGGGTTCAGGGTTTTTGGTCTTTTTTTAATAGAGAACAAATTCAGATTCAACATTTCTTCTTTTCGACACCAAGTTTTCTTAGGCACAAGGGACAAAATAGATAAAAATGAGCACGCATAGAGCAAATCAAAAACCCTAGATAACTAGAATCATCTCTAGTGTAAAGACAGTTCCATAAGCAATAGATCGGATCAACCATTCTTCAGTTTCTCCCATCCCATCAGAACCACCGACCTCACGGCGGTGGGATCCACCATCATGTCACGATCTCTCCCTCCACCACCACCATGGTTGCCCTCCATTCCCTCACGCCTCCATGCGACCCTGCTCTAACCACCACCTCAGACCCCACCACTTTGTGATAACCACCTCTTCACCTCCACTGGTCTATTGAGCTGGTTGATGGTGATGTTAGTTCATCAATGTTTTGCCCATTCTTAGGGTTTATGTTTAGGTTTAGGTTTATTAGGTTTTAGGGTTTAGGTTTATTTTATCATATATTTAATTACTTTAGGATTATGTTTAGGGTTTTGTGATTAGGGTTTAGGTTTTAGGGTTAGAGTTTAGGGTTTTGGGTTTAAAGGTTAAGGTTAAGGGTTTAGGGTTTAGGTTTAGGGTTTTAGGGTTTATGCTTTTAGGGTATAGGGTTTAGGGTTAGGCATTAGGAATTAGGGTTTAGGGCTTAGGGTTTAAGGTATAGGGTTTAAGGTTGTAGGTTTAGTGTTGTAGGATTAGGGATTAGGGATTAGGGTTTAGGGTTAGTTTTAGGGTTTATGGTTTAGGGTTTTGGATTTAGGGTTTAGGTTTTTTTAAAATTAAGTAAGCCGGTAGGTTTAGGTTTTTTTAGTTTATTTAGTTTATTTTTTATTTATTTTATTTTAATTTATTTTATTTTTTTATTTAGGTTTTATTTAGTTTAGTTTTATTATTTTAGGTTTACTTATTTTAGTTTAGATTTTTTATTTTAGTTTATTTTTTAGGTTTAGTTTTAGGTTTAGGTTTATTTTTTTGTTGAGTTTTATTTTTATTTTATTTTTAGGTTTAGGTTTTATTTTTTACTTTTAGGTTTAGGTGTAGGTTTTTATTTTATTTTTTTAGGTTTATTTTTTTTTATTTTGGTTTTGGTTTTTTTATTTATTTTATTTTTAGGTTTTATTTAGTTTAGGATTAAATTTTTAGGTTTTTAGGGTTTAGGGTTGAGGGTTTAGAGTTTAGGGTTGAGGGTTTACGATTTAGGGTTGTAGATTTTAGGGTTTAGGGTTTATGGTTTAGGGTTTAGGGTTTTAGGGTTTGGGGTTTTGGGTTTTGGGTTTTGGAGTTTAGCATTTAGGGTTTAGGGTTTTATTTTTTTTATATTTTCAAATTAAGTAAAGTGGTAGGTTTACATTTATTTAGTTTGTTTAGTTTATTTTATTTATTTATTTTAGTTTATTTTAATTTTAATTTTTATTTAGATTTTTTTATTTAGTTTCATTTATTTATTTTAAGTTTATTTATTTTAGTTTATTTTTTAGGTTTACGTTTATGTTTAGGTTTATTTTTCAGGTTAATTTTATTTTTATTTTATTTTTTAGGTTTAGGTTTTATTTTCTATTTTTAGGTTTAGGTTTTTATTTTATCTTTTATGTTTAGGTTTTAGGTTTTTAATTAAGGTTTATTTTTTGGTATTATTTTTTAGTTTAGATTTAGGTTTATTTTTAGTTTAATTTCTTTTATTTATTTTAGGGTTTAGGTTTAGTTTATTTTAGGTCTAGGTTTAGGTTTTATTTATTTTAGCTTAGGTTTAGGATTATTTTATTTTGTTTATTTTAAGTTTAGATTTTTTTTTAGTTTTGGGTTTAGGTTTTATTTTTTATTTATTTTTAGGTTTATATTTTAGGTTTAGGTTTTTATTTGGTTTTATTTTATTTTATTTAAAGATTATTTTATTTTTATTTTCATTTAGTTTTTATTTTATTTTTATTTTATGTTTAGTTTTTATTTTATTTTTATTTTACATTTAGGTTTTATTTTATTTAGGTTTTTTTTACTTTTAGGTTTATTTTACTTTTTAGTTTAGTGTAGGTTTTTATTTATTTTATTTTATTTTAGTTTTATTTTTGTTTTTTTATTTTTTAGGTTTAGGTTTAGGTTTATGTTTTTATTTTATTTTATTTTTTAATTTTATTTAGGTTTAGGTTTATTTATTTAGGTTTTATTTAGCTTAGGTATAGGATTTTAGGTTATTAGGGTTTAGGGTTAGGGTTTGGGGTTTAATGTTTAGGGTTGAGGGTTTGGGGTTTAGGGTTTAGGGTTTAGGGTTTAGGGTGTAGGTTTTAGGGTTTAAGGTTTAGGATTTAGGGTTTAGGGTTTAGGGTTTAGTGTGGTTTAGGGTTTAGGATTTTAGGGTTTAGGGTTTTAGGTTTAGGATTTAGGGTTTTTTTATAGGAAAATTAGGAAAATTTTATTGTCACAAAGAAAAGGTATAAAGTCCTTAGAGGGGGCAAATCTCTAAGCTAATGCTCAAAGAGCTACAAAAAGTCCTAAAGAGATAAGCCCCCTAACTAATACAATAGTTAATGAAAGCAAGCAAGGAAAATAGAAATAGTAATCCACAAAAGAAAGTCCATGTAGCGACAAACTTCTTGGCTCCTTTTGAAACCCGATCCACCATCAATAGTCTCCCAACTAAAAGAGATCGCAACATGCTTTTAAAGGGATGAGAACAAATAATCAAATAATTAATCAAGCATAAAAAGTAGAAGCAGATAAAAGGAATAAGATAAAGAAAAGGCTCAGGCTCAGTTACAATCTTCTCAAGGAGAAACACTATATGAAAGCATCCAGACTTCAGGTGAAGGGTTACAATTACATATAGCACTACCAGCCAAAAGATGAAAGTGTGGGAAACATCAAGGCCATCATCACTAGCATACCTCTTATAGCATCTTATCTAAGGACGATCATCACATGAACCTATATAAAACTTCAAATAACAAATATAACCTCCAAACACCCAGCACACAGAGATATTAAGTTCAGTATAATAGATAAGGAGGTAAACCATCAGGATAACACTAGACCAGAGGGAGCACCACCAAAGCCACCACCAAGAATGGATAACAAAATCACTAGGAACATCGAATATGAAAAAGCACTAACAGACAAGACAAAGGCAAAAGGAAACACATAGGTGGTAGGATCCTCCATTAAAAGGACATGCAAAGAGCCCAAAGCAATAATAGCCAATCTAACAGCAAGACTAATAGCAAGAGGGTTAGGCAGCAAGGCAACCATCTAAACAAGAAAGGCGAGGTTTAGCCGCCGAATAAAAATCGAAGAAAAACCAAGAAAAGAATGATAGATGGCAGGTAGTTCCCATAGTCTCCAAAGGAGCGGAAAATTATACCAAAATAAATATTCCTTTTAACCAACTAGCGAACAAAAGACCAACAAGGAAGACCACCCACAGCGCCATAATAGCCAAGGATCCAAGTCATGAAACCTAGAACCATCAGTAAAAAATCCAACAACAGTCATCCAGTCACAAACATCAAAAATATCCCTGGGGATAGAAATTCGTGACCATCCCAATCTAAGGAAAGGAGAATCTAGTCTAGAAAGATAGAGACAACAGCCAATGATAGAAAAAGAAAATGCCCATTAGGACCAAATACCATCCAACAAACAGAAACAACAACAAAACAAAAACCCAACAGAACCACCATCACCCAAGGCCAAAAAATAGCCCACCAGTAGTCTTCAGAACAAAAACCAAAACCAAAACCTCAGTAATATAGGGGGAGGACAAACCCATATTCAGAAGATATAACGATCCAATTACGTCCATCCTCAAACTCATCCAAAACAAAAACAAAGTAAGGGTAAAGAGCCATAAAAAATAGTTCTCCAAGCTACAACAAGCGACAAACAACCCTCAAGGGCACCCAATCCCTCTTAGTAGCGGAAATAACAACATAAACAGTAAAAACAATCGATTATCAACCCCGCAAGAAACCCACACCCTAAACAGCACAGCAAAAACCCAAAAGCACAAGAGTAGGTGAGAAGGGTGAAACTCATTAGAGAATGGACAACCAAAAGCAACATGAATAGCCACCCTAATCAGCAAATACCTAGGCGACAAGTCATCCAGCCACAAAATAACCATTCTAGAAAAACTCAGAAAAATGACCACCAGAAAAGAGAGCCAGAACCAAAGGCAAGTAACAAATCTAGAGTGAGCAACACCTGGGACAACCGTGACAAGATCAAGATAAACAAAGAGTAGAGAAACAGAGATCTTGACAAAAACCAATAGCCTCCACCTAGTACAAACACATCCACCAGTGTGGGAGACAAAACAAACCATAAACCAAAATTGGTAGAAAGCCAAAAAAAAAGAAAATAACCCCAACCAATCAAAAGATAGAAAGAACTCAAATTGGAGAATAAAAATAGATTTAGGTGAGAGAAAACTCAAGACCAAACTAGTAGAGGAAATAACTAGTTCTAAGAAAAACACCACCATAGAAAGCCAAAGCCCAAAAGGAGGAAGGAAAAGCTAAGAGCCTCTAAGGTAAGGCAATCCAATTTTATCTAGATTCACAAGACCCCTTAAACGGAAAGGTATGTCATCATTAGAAAACATTTGCAAACAAGAAGCCTTGGCCAAAAAATCAGCACAACAATTGCCTTCCCTATAAACATAAGAAATTGGAAAATCTATGTTAGCAAGAAGACTCCTAGTATGATTAAGCAAATAGAACACATCATCATTACCATGTGAATTAGATTTAAGTAAATCTAAAAGAAAGAGAACATCAACTTCAAACCAAATCTTATGAAAACCTTGTTTTAAATAAATGGAAATTCCATGATGAATGCCTTTAAGTTTAGCAAATGAAATAGAACAAGGCTCTAAAGGGGTAGCAAAAGTAGAAATAACCTTGCCACTGATCTCTCAAAATCCCACCACAACCATAATAAGCGAGCCATCATTGTTAACTTTAATGTAATGATAATTAGGTTTAATCCAATATATAATTTTGGGTAGAAGAGACATTACAAGGAGGAAGGTTAATCCCAAATTTCAAGGCCATAGACTTGTACCCATTAAAATTGGGTGAGTAAGAAGATTAGCTTTGAAAGAGAAAAAATTTTATATTTGGATCTAGCTATGATACGATTATAGTTCATAGGAATATTATAGTGCTTTACATCATTTCTATCCATCAAAATATACCAAAGAATAGTAATAGCTAATGTAATTTTAACATGACCCTTAGAAGTATGAAAGAATGATGCTTCAAGGAGCTGCATAATAGAAAATCAACCATTAAAGTGGAAGTATTAAAAATAATATCATACCAATTCCACATTCTAGCAGAAATAGGGCCATTCATAGAAACATGATCCACACTTTCAATGTGATAGCAACACTGACATTTAGAGGGGAGTTGGAAACCTTTTTTCAAAAGAGTAGCATCCACAGGGATATAATGCTTAAGAATGTGCCAAGTTAAAATCTAGAACCAAATAGGGATACTATTATTCCATATTTTAGTAAAAACCAAGTACTCTTGATATTTAAATCTAATAAAATGCCACACATCCTTAAAAACAAAATCTCCAGAAGAAGAAATTTTGAAAAGAATTTTGTCAGGTTCATTAGGGTGAGGGCAAATTTTAAAGATTTTATTGATGATCACATTAGGGACAAGGTTATTCAATTGAACCACATCCCAATTATTATTAATAATTAACTGATGAACCTTAAGCACCACAGTGGAATGAGTATTGTGAAGGGAATCAATAGAGCCCTGACCAAGCCAATTGTCTTGCCAAAAAAATGAGGAACTAGAATTGATACCCTAAGAAATTAAATTCTCACCACTCCATTTGATACTACAAAGCCTTCTCCAAATAGGAGAATCCCCAGATTTGAAAGCACTAATTAGGGGGTGTTTGCTCTGACAATATTTAGCATGCATAAACTTTGACCAGTAACTATCTTTATTTCTAAAGTTCCACCTTATTTTATAAGAAAAATAATTAATAGAATCCTCTAAGGTTTTGCAACCCAAGCCACCTTATTATTAGTTATGCCAACTAGCAATGTAATCTTTTGGTAGATGTATTAGAAAGAATTTATTAAAAGCCTATTAATCCTTTTAATAATAGAGGACAATAGTGACAATAAACCTTGGAGAGAGCAAAGGGTACTTTTGATCGGGATAAGTCTAGCACCAAAGGAGAGTAAATGAAACTCAAAATAAGGTTTTCTTATTTACTTTCGAATAACTTATTCAAATAAAGAAGACACCTTCTCTATATAAGAGAGTCCCTAGATACTTGATAGGAGATTTTCATAAAGAAACTAATATTTCTTATAACATTGATCTTAGATAAGGAGATAGAAGAGCTAGTAATAAAAAAAACTTTTATTAGGATTAATGTTCAAGCCACTCTCCCTACCAAAATGAATTAAGAACTTACATAATTTTTTGTAATGAGTGGAGGCATTGCAAAATATAATGAAATCATCAAAAGCTAAGGTGAAAAATGGAAACCCACCAATGGTTCTATAGAACATGTAATTAAACTAAACATATGCTCAAGACATCTAGAAAGATATTCCACTAATGAAAAAGCGAGAAAGAGGGTCACCTTAGCCCATGATAAGAGAGAAAAAACCATGCACTCACCATTAAAAAGAATAGAAAACCAAGAATTCTCAATCCCATTCTAAATTAAAGCAATAAATTGATTAGAGAACCAAAATAAAGCCAAAATTTTATATAGGAAAACCAATATATTATTGTAAGCTTTGGAAATGTCAAGCTTAAAAGCAGGTTTCCACTGCAAACTTTGGCATTCAAATCATGGATCATCTCTTGAGCTAAAAGTACATTATTAGAAATGGATCTCCCTTTAACAAAATCAGTTTGATTGGGGGAGATAATTTTAGGGAGCAAGATACTCAATCTTTTAGCCAAAATCTTAGAGATAAGTTTTTTTTAAAAAAAAAGAGCAAAGGCTAATCGGCCTAAAATCACTCAAACTTGAGTTGTCTTTTTAATAATTAAAATAATGGAGGTGCTAACAAAATATTTGAGAAGGATACGACCCTTAAAAATATCAAGAACTGCTTTAATTAGGTCCTCTTTAATGAAAATCCAACATTTTTTGGAAAAAAAGGGTAGTATAACCATAAGGCCTAGCCATAGAGTCTTTATTTATATTCTTCAAAATATCAGAAATTTCAATCTTAGAAGGTAAGGAAGAAAGCATATTGTTATCCTCATCCGAAATAAAATTAGGAATAACTTCAGGCCAAGAAATATCATCATAAGCAACATTTTTATTCAGAAGCTCTTTATAAAAAAGGACAACAAACTCAATAAACTCCTTTTTATCCATACACCAAACTCCATCATTAATTTTAATTTTATGAATATGGTTTATACCTTTTTTTAACCATGACATGGAAATATTTGGTATTGTGATCTCCATCAGAGATCCATTTCATAGAAGCTTTTTGCTGCCAATAAGTCTCCTCCATATCTTGAAAACATGTCAACCTATCTTTAGCTTGAGCCAACATCTAAATTTTAGAAGGATCATTAACAACATCTTCCAAAATGATCACCTCATTCTCCATTTTATTAATATCGACAAAAGATTCTTAAAATAATGTTTATTCCACCAAGAAAGGCATTATTTAAGTCTTTTTTTGAACCACAATCTCTTCATCAAAATAGAGTCATCATGATGTAGAGGTTCTCCCCAGTTACTAGCAACAACATTGAAAAATCTATCATCCATAGGCCACATATTTTGGAAATGAAAAGGGATAGGGGAGAAGAATATGGTAGCATTAAAATTAACATTAATAAGCAAAGGAGAATTCGATAGGGTTCTGCTTAAGTGCTCCACAAAAGTAATATGGAAAATATTAATCCATGGATGATTAAAAAGAACTCTATCAAGCCTTTGCCACAATATATAATTATTCCATGTAAATTGAGACCCAGTAAAGCCAATGTGAGTAAGATAACATTTAAGGAGCAAGTTATTAAAATCTTCCATAGAAAATAAGTTAGGAGATTTCCAAACAATGTTGAGGAAGTAGAGAGTACTAAAATTGCTACCCACAAACCAAGGAGCATCAATAGAAGAAGAAAGACTAATAAGTTTCTCCTAAAGAATGCATCTACCATTTCTATTACAAGAAGCATAAATAAAGGAACCAAAATAACTAAAATTATCATAAGTAGTCTTAACATTCACAACTTGGGATAAATCATCCAAAATCTACATAACATAGGGACTATTCCAAATAAATCCAAATTTTATTGCTAGAGTTAGCAAAAAAATTACTAAAGCCAATCATTCTAGCAACATAATAAATGTTAGAAGGAATAATAAATGGTTCCAAGATAACCAAGAAGGAAATGTTATGAGTACAAACTAAGTTTCTAATTCTATTTCTAATAGAGAAGGTATCAATCCCTCTCACATTCCAAATTAAGAAAGAAACCATTTATTTTTGGGCAGAAGATCCAGATCTAGTAAATCTGGCAAATTAGGAAGTTTGGTTTAAAGAGTTTTATTTTCTTTATAAAATAGTTTGGAACTTATTATTCATATCCACTACATCACCATCGAGAGATTGTTCAGGTTGTTTTGGAGAAAATTTGCACATTTAAAGCATCATTGCAAGCCACTTCACCCTCTTCCAAATCCATATTAGGTTGAAATGTCAAAATAGAAATCAATTCAACATTAGAAGAGGAGACGAGAAAATGATTAGAGCCATTTAAAGCACAAGTGCCCAAGTCATAATTAGAAGCCTTTTCATTAGTTTGCTCTCCATTCAAACCCTCATCTAGGATCACATTCTCATCAATTAATGGTGGCATTGAAGCAGTAATTGAATCATTTAAGACAAAATCATCATCCATAAGTTTTGAAAACATATTATTACCCATATTATTACCAATATCGAGGGCATTCAACTGTATAGAATCATTGAAGGGTAAGGCATCCTTATTAACATGACTGACATCCAAAAACTGATCAGGCTTAAGAACTGCAACATTCTCCATGAAATAGTGGGTGGATCAAGATAATGTCCCTTAGTTTTAGGTAAAGAAATGTCCATAGGAGAAGAATTTTGTGCTTTAACTAAGGGCACCTTTAGGTTGGGATCCAAATTATTATTAACCGATTTTGGTTTCTTAAAGTGACGGTGAACCACAAAATAATTTGAAAACCCATGAACATAAATTTTACAATGGGAACTAAAAATAAGAAAATTCTCAAATTCCACTTTTGCAAATATCCATATTTCTCTAATCCTAGCCAAATTTCCTTAAGAAATTTTTTAGTTATATCAACTCCACTAAAATTGAGCAACAGACGAGTATTAAAAGGTTTCTTGACTTGAAGAGGATGGATGAACATCACAGCCACATCAAAAAAAATTATGATTAATGAAATGGACACACAGATTAGGAAGAGAGATCTAAACCAGAATAATAGGAGATTCCTCCTAAATATCAAAAGAGGAATCCATTTGAACAATCTTATTTGACAAAATACACGTGATGAGAAAAAACATGAGAGTAATCCAAATTATTGGAAAGCTGGATCAATACATGACGGGAATCGATCAATCTGATAGAAAAAAACTAGAGTTTCAAGCTATGGAAGAAAGATCAAATATTCTACAAAGTAGGATGATGCAAGGCGAATTTACCCACCAACAAAAATTCAAAAGGCTTTGCAAGCCTTTTCACAACTGAATCTGAACACATTATCATGGGTACACCCCGGAAGGAAGTCAAAATAAGCTCGAGAGACTCACCAGTGCAATTAGCCTTACTAGCAAGAACATCCTTGAATGATTTTGAAGCCAATGATGGATTTATGTTAGAAACTCCCAAAGAGCTAGAAACATTAGCGAGAGCAGTTATCAAGATTTCCCCATGGGGAAGCAAAATTCACAACCATGATCAACAATGGCTCATGACAGGACAAGCCGAATGTCGATCGAACTTGCCAAAATGGAAGCAACAGCCAAAATTACCATAGAAAAAGCCACAGAGGGGATGCACCTCCATAGGGGAAATGAAATTTGCTAGAGCACAAAGAGAATGGAGGAGAGAGAAGATGCTTGAACGAATGGGTTTCATTTTTGTTTAGGGTTTAGGGTTTAGGGTTGTAGGTTTAGGGTTTAGGGTTTAGGGTTAGCATATGGTTTCGGGTTAGTTTAGGGTTTAGGGTTTAGGGTTAAGGGTTTAGGGTTTTAGGGCTTAGGGTTTAGGGTTAGTTTTGGTTTTAGGGTTTAGGGTTCTAGGGTTTAGGGTTTTAAAGTTTAGGGTTTAGGGTTTAGGGTTATGGTAGGTTTAGGTTTAGGGTTAGTTTAGGGTTTAGGGTTTTAGGGTTTAGGGTTAGTTTATGGTTTAGTTTGGTTTATAGTTTAATTTAGGGTTTAGTTTAGGGTTTAGGTTTTTTTTTTAATTATATGTAAAGGTAGGTTTAGGTTTATTTAGTTTATTTTGATTTAATTTAGTTTGTTTTATTTTTTATTTTATTTAGGTTTATTTTATATTTTTATTTTATTCAGTTTATTTATTTTAGTTAAGGTTTTTTATTTTAGTTTTTTTTAGTTTAGGTTTAGGTTCTGTTTACTTTTTTGTTTAGTTTTACTCTTATTTTTTTAGGTTTAGGTTTTATTTTTAGTTTTAGGTTTAGGTTATTATTTTATTTTTTAGGTTTATGTTTTAGGTTTTTTTTATTTTTGTTTATTTTAGGTTAGGTTTAGGTTTATTTTTAGTTTATTTTATTTTATTTATGTTAGGGTTTAGGTTTATTTAGGTTTAGGTTTAGGTTTTATTTATTTTAGTTTAAGTTTATGTTTATTTTATTTTGTTTATTTTAGGTTTAATTTTTCTTATTAGTTTAGGGTTTTGGTTTTATTTTTTATTTTTTATTTTGGTTTTATTTTTAGGTTTATTTTTTAGGTTTAGGTTTTTATTTACTTTATATTTTATTTAGAGTTTTATGCCACCATCCTTCAAGATCTTTGATGGTAGTGAGAACCAACGATAACATATTGCACACTTTAGAGATGACTATTGCAACACTGTGCACTCCTCTTCCTCCTTTTCATTAATGGTTTGTCAGGTGTTGCATTTGATTGGTAAGCCAAACTGTCCAACAATTTGGTGAAGACTTTTGCTGAGTTTAAGCACCTCTTCATCAAGAGGTTTGCTGGAGCTCAGCAGTGGATGACTATAGGCGACCTCATTGAAGAGAAACAGAAACTGAACGAGTCCCTTGTTGATTACATTCTCAAGTGGCACAACCTGAGCATGAAATGTGAACCATAGTTGTCTGAATAGCATTCCATTGAGATTCTTCTCAAAAATATCTATGGCTCGGTCACCTTCATGCTTAAGGGCTTTAGATCAAAACATTCAAGAAATTAATCAACAAAAGGCTAGCCTCTGAGGAAGCCAAATAGTTGCCCGTTCCTGACCAATCATCTAGGCCAAAGCTATAGAAGGTGTTTGAGAAGAAGCCAGGGACAGTTGTGTTAGTGGACAGAAAGATGCTGCTAGCTAGAGTTCAGTATAAGAGACTACGAGCTCAACAGCCTCCTTTGCCACCTCCTCTTCCACCACCACCTCATACACCACAGCGCCATCCACAATGACCATTTTCTCACCTAGAGCGGTGATATTCATATCCATTGCCGGTAGCTACTTTCCACCCACTCTTTCAAATAGATTGAATAAGCAATATTCATTCAAGAGGGAGATAGTTAGGAAAATCTTTAAGAATCTCTTAAAGAAACTTGACTTTTAGTTACCAAAGCCTAAGAGGCTGGAGGAAGTGGGCAAGAGCAATGATCTTAGCTATTGCCCCTACCACCACATGTTAAGCCATGTCTTAGAGGATTGTCTCACTTTTAAGGACTTGCTTGAGCACAGCTATAAGTTGGGAGCCATGGTTATCCCTAAAGAGTACTTATTAGGACAACCATCAAGTTCTGTTAGAGTAATCCTTAGGATTACTTGTGATCCTTTAAGACTAAAGAAGGTTAGGATATCTCCCTATCCCAAACCTCTAAGAAGATCATTTCTAAGATCAAGAAGCTTTCCTTGCAGGTGCCTAAAATAGCTCAAACTTCCAACACCAAGGATGGTTTGCTAGTTGCAAAGGATAACTTGAGGAGGGTGACAGCCCAGCAGCAGCAGCTCACCATACTTTCCCGGGATAGTCCAGTGCACGGTTGAGTCCGTACTCCCTCCACCATTGCAACTACCACCTCTTAGTAGCTCCTCTTGTCTGGCAGGATTGTTGTATCTACAGAATAAATTCCTTACTCTACTTGCTTTACTTGATTTCTATTATGTACCTCCACCTAAAAGAAATTAATGAAGAAGGCTAATTCTACTTATATATTACTTGATGCTCTTAATTTTATTCTTGAAAGCTCTCTAAGTCTAAAAATAATAGCTCTAATAGTTTGATTCTTTCCTTTCATTGAGTTAGACTATCTTTCTTTGAATCAATCGGGTTCACCTCTTGAGATTGACTTGGAGTCAACTAACTCAGGATCCCATAGGAGAAGCTAGGTATGCCATGAGAAGGTAGAACTTTCCACAAGCTCATCATTCCAAGAAGTCCGAAGTCAATCTACACAAAGTTCTACCTCTTAGGGTAGCACCTCGGGATAAGTGTAAGCAAGTCATTGGTTTTAGTGATATAGCCCCTCCATAGGATAATCCACCCATGGATATGCTTGTAGAGAACCAAGCCAAAGTTGATTACAATGTCCTAACTCACCTTAGAAAGTTTCCAGCTAAGTTAAGCATATACGACACCCTTGTCTTATCCAAAGAGATGAGAGAATGTTATTTTTTACGTTTAGGTTTTATTTTTTTATTTTAGTTATAGATTTAGGTTTTATTTTATTTTTTTTAGGTTTAGGATTTAGGTTTTTTTTAGGTTTATTTTTAGGTTTTATTTTTTAGTTTAGGTTTAGGTTTATTTTTTTATTTATTTTATTTTATTTAGTTTAGTGTATAGGTTTAGATTAGGTTTAGGTTTAGGTTTTATTTATTTTAGTTTAGTTTATTTTAGCTTAGGCTTAGGTTTATTTTATTTTATTGAATTTATTTTTATTTTAGGTTTATTTTTTTAGTTTAGGGTTTAGGCTTTATTTTTCATTTATTTTTAGGTTTTGGTTTAGGTTTATGTTTATTTTTAGTTTAGTTTTATTTTTATGTATTTTTTTTTAAGTTTAGGTTTTATTTTTTATTTTTAGTTATAGATTTAGGTTTTATTTTATTTTTTTAGGTTTATGATTTAGTTTTATATTTATTTTTAGGTTTTATTTTTAGTTTAGGTTTAGGTTTATTTTTTAGTTTATTTTATTTTAGTTTAGTGTATAGGTTTAGATTATTTTAGGTTTAGGTTTAGGTTTTATTTATTTTAGTTTAGTTTATTTTAGTTTAGGCTTAGGTTTTTTTTGTTGATTTTATTTTATTTTAGGTTTGTTCTTTTAGTTTAGGGTTTAGGCTTTATTTTTCATTTATTTTTTAGGTTTAGGTATTTATTTTATTTTTTATTTTATTTTTATTTTACATTTAGTTTTTATTTTATTTAGGTTTTTTATTCTTAAGTTTACTTTATTTTTTTAGTTTAGTTTATGTTTTTATTTATTTTATTTTAGTTTGGTTTTATATTTTTATTTTTACGTTTAGGTTTATTTTTTGTTTTAGGTTTTTATTTTATTTTATTTATGTTTAGTTTTTTTAATTTTATTTTTAGGTTTTATTTAGTTTAAGTTTAGGTTATTACATTTTTAGGGTTTAGAGTTTAGGGTTTATGGTTTAGGGTTTTAGGGTTTTAGGGTTTAGGGTTTTAGGATTTAGGGTTTTTAGGGTTTTGGGTTTTGGGTTTTGGGTTTTAGGTTTAGGGTTTTATGGTTTAGGGCTTAGGATTTAGGGTTGTAGGTTTAGGGTTTAGGGTTAGGGTTTTTTTTTTATTTTTTATTTTTTTTTTTTATTAGGGTTTAGGGTTTAGGTTTTGGTTTAGGGTTGGTTTTGTTTAGGGTTTAGGGTTTTCATTTTTTTTTAACGAGAACAAATTCATTCAACATTTCTTCTTTTGATTTGATCAACCAAGTAACACACCAAGTTTTCTAAGACACGATGACATAGATAAAAAATGAGCATGCATTGATAACTACTGTCTATTATAAAGTTCCATAAGCGGCGGATCTGTCGTCTTGATTTCTCAGTTCCCATCAAAACCACCTCCGCCTCTCGAGCAGCAGGATCCACCATCATATTCTCGATATCTCCATTCACCACCACCATGGATGTAACCTCCGTCCCTCCCTCTGCTAACCACCTGCTTCGACCACCACCTCCATATCCACCACCTCGGTCGACCACCACCTCCATAACCACCCCGCCTCCACCGCGGATCTAGGCGAGCACGGTTGACGGTGATGTTCCTACCGTCAAGGTTCAGCCCATTCTTAGGGTTTAAGTTTAGGTTTAGGTTATTAGGTTTTATGGTTTAGGTTTATTTTTCTAATTGATTTAGTTACTTTAGGTTTAAGTTCAGGGTTTGGGGCTTAGGGTTTAGTGTTTAGAGTCTACAGTTTTTTTTATTTTGTTTAAACACAAATGATTCCATAATAAATAAGAAATTACCAAATCAAACAAGACATTATCCTTTAACAACTAATAAAATTGGATAAAATAAAAGAAATTCAAAAATTCACAAAAATAGTATTTCACAAAATGATTTAACTCCTAGAGATAATAAAATTTTATTTTATAGAAGGCCAACAAAGCTTAGTCGAACAAGATGAAACCCATATCATCATCAGATTCCTCAATAGGCTCTTGACTATAGCAGCAAGAGCAAGCGGCGAGAGTAGCATTAAGCGATAGCCACATCAAAATTTTTAGGATCCTTCAAATACTCCTTAACCTTTATCTCTTACGGGTATGTGTAATCAGTGGCAATTGTGATGGCGAGGACATTCTTGTAAGCATTGATGAACATGTGGGACGTTGTAGCAAGGGTGGGATAAGAGAGGGCCAGTGAGAGAGAAGTGATCATTGAAAGGCACCAAAACTTCTCGATGAGATCATCTTGAGTGAGGTCAAGCACCTCGGGGCGAACACTAAACCATCATCATACATAGGCGGGCGACAAGGCCATAAGAGAATGGCCTAATCCCGACTTAGCAAGGAGAGCATCCTCAGGTTCCCACCTTATCCTTTTTTAATCAACTTAATTGGGGTGATAATTTCAACAGTACCCTTGTTAATCTTAATTGAGATGTTTAGAAACTAGAAGAAAGAAGTCTGTGAAGGATCCAGACTAGTGTTGCTTGGAGGAACCACAACATCAATAGGTGCAACAAGACCAACATGGGCAGGAGCACCAACTTTGTATTTCACAACATCTTTGCCGACTTCTTTAAGATCACCTTTCATAAAAATCAGCTCAGTTGGGGTTTAAGGTTTATGGTTTAGGGTTTTAGGGTTTATGCTTTTAGGGTTTAGGGTTTAGGGTTAGGGTTTAAGGTTCAGGGTTTAGGGTTTAGGGTTTAGAGTTTAGGGTTTAAGGTTTAAGGTTGTAGGTTTAGTGTTGTAGGTTAACGGTTTAGGATTTAGGATTTAGGGTTTAGGTTTTTTATCTTTTTTTTAAATTGTGTAAACCAGTAGGTTTAGGTTTATTTAGTTTATTTTGTTTATTTTTTATTTATTTTAGTTTATAATATTTTTAAATTTTATTTAGGTTTATTTTTATTTTTTTTATTTAGTTTAGTTTATTTATTTTAGGTTTATTTATTTTTAGTTTAGGGTTTTATTTTAGTTTTTTTTAGGTTTAGGTTTATTTTTTAGTTTAGTTTTATTTTTATTTTATTTTTTTTGGGTTTAGGTTTTATTTTTTATTTTTAGGTTTAGGTTTAGGTTTTTTTTTAGGTTTAGGTTTTAGGTTTTATTTTAGGTTTATTTTTAGGTTTTATTTTTTAAGTTTAGGTTTAGGTTTATTTTTATTTTTATTTTATTTTATTTAGTTTAGGTTTAGGTTATGGTTTAGGTTTAGTTTATTTTAGGTTTAGCTTTAGGTTTTATTTATTTTAGTTTAGGTTTAGGTTTATTTTATTTTGTTTATTTTATTTTTATTTTTGGTTTAGTTTTTTTTAGTTTAGGGTTTAGGTTTTATTTTTTATTTATTTTCAGGTTTATTTTTTAGATTTAGGTTTTTATTTAGTTTTGATTTTATTTTATTTTAAGTTTATTTTATTTTTATTTTACATTTAATTTGTATTTAATTTGGGTTTTTTATTCTTAAGTTAATTTAATTTATTTTACTTTAGTTTAGGCTTTTATTTATTTTATTTTAGTTTATTTTTATTTTTTATTTAATTTTATTTTTAGTTATAGGTTTAGGTTTTAGTTTAGGTTTTCATTTTATTTTTATTTTATTTTATTTAGATTTAGGTTTTCTTATTTATTTTATTTTTAGGTTTTATTTAGTTTATGTTTAGGTTTTTAGGTTTTAAGGTTTAGGGTTTAGGGTTTAGTGTTTTAGGGTTTATGGTTTTAGGGTTTAAGGTTTAGGGTGAGGGTTTAGGGTTTAGGGTTTAAGGTTTAGGGTTTAGGGTTTAGGGTTTTTTTTTTAACTAAAAGGAAATAATTGCTCAGAAAAATAGGTACAAGAAGACCATATTAGAGACTAAACTCAAAAAAAAAATAGTGCTCAAATGAGTTGTAGGAGAATCCTAAAGAGTTTAGTCCCTAAACTAACACATCAAAGAGCAATAAAGAAAAAAAAGCAAAGACAAAACTAGAAAAGCCAAGCAAAGACAACAAGGGAAGAATCCATGGAGCTCCAAAGAACCTCCAAAGAGATGAAGATCCATAAGAAAAGGAAACTTGCAACACCTGGCAGAAGACAACTCAGCCATCTAAGAAAAAAAAGGTAAGACTCTAGCTCCATCCAAGAAGAAGAAGAGACCAACTAAAAGAGAACTACAACTACAAGAAATCTCAGCCAGAAGGAGATTAGAAAACATAAAGAGAAAAAAACTCAGGCTCAGATTTGAGGAAAGAAGGATAATCACAGTAATGAGGGGCATCAAATCCTAAGTGTATCCAACTTCAATGAAGGGTTAGAAATAGGAAAAGTCACCAGCTAGAAAAATATCAAGGAAAAAATCCATCATATCATCATAGCCATCCCAGCCAAAGAAAAATACAAACCTATCATAATAACCAGACCAAAGAAAAGTGAAGCTAAGGAAATAGAAAGAGAGAGAGCAACATATAAACTTAACATAAGGAAATACCAACAAAACCAAATATGAACACCTCTTTAAAAAGAGGAAGAAAAGAAGCTCACAACCAAAAAAAAAAGAAAAGATCCCTCAAAGATAAAGAAAACTGAGCCCAGAACAACACCAATCCAAAGCCACCAAGGCACCAAGCCAATAGAGCCCACAACAACACTAATCCAAAGCCACCAAGGCACCAACCAAAGGAAAGGAAACAGTCACACAATAGAGCACCCAAGAAAAATAGCCCATGAACGTGCAATAGAACCAAACCAACCAACAGAAAAAAAGAAGAAGGCCAGCAAAAGCTAAAATAAATAGAGAATAATAGCCAATGGACAAACCACGCTAAGGACAAAATCCCAACCTACCACCAACAAAGAGCACCAACCAAAGAAAGGCAAGCCAACAAGAACAAAGACACCGACAAACTAACCACTCAAAGGGCTCCAAAAAAAACCAAACAAAGAAAAGAGGAAAATTAGCCAAGAAGCCAATACTCAACTAGCAAGAAAATACACAAAAAGCTCAACCAATAGAAAAAACCAAAAGCAAAAACCTCCCAAGGACAGGAGAGATTATTTCCAAGAAGCTTTGGAACAAGTAACCCTCGGCAAGTGAGGAGGAACATAAATCTGAACACTTTTTTTCTTTTTCTTCTTGTAAACAATTTTATAACCATGCCCTTTCTCCAAAAAATATCCATCCAAAATGAATCGATTATTGTTATAAAAGACATGGGATCAAGCTATCAATTTCAAAGAAGAGCATTCAGAATCATCCACAACATTAGACAAAGGAAAATAAAAAATAGTATGCATTTCAAAATCAGAAGTGTAAGGAGCAGAAATAACTTTATTAAGAAGATAATTATCAATATTTTCACCTTCCAACAAAATCAAGAGAATCCTCATTGTCTTCATTCATAAAAAGCATGAGAAGAAGAATCTAGATTTTAGTACAATCTTCATGTAAGGGATTAAAATAAGATTCAAATCCCTTAGAAACACATAGCATATTACCAAAATTATGAACATAATTACCAACCATAAAAACCATCATTTTGAACCGAAATAGAACTATTCACAATGAGAGAATTATCACGTATCTAAATCTTATTTTTTAAAAGAAGGATCACCAATATTAACAAGATTGTCGACTAGAAGTTAAAATATCAAAAATAAGAACATTCTTTTCACCACCATTCTCAATCGAAGAAGGCAAGAAATAGTCTCTTTCCCATGATCTAAAGTAGACATAGGAGAAAACAACATCAATTGATTGGAAGAAATGGTGTTAGCATCAACAATATTCAACCATCATCATGAAAGGACTTATGAACAACATCCAAACCATTAGAATCATTAACCATAGCCTCTAAAGTCTTCCCTTTAGCATAATCATCAAAAGAAACAATTAGAGCATGATTATTAGTTAAAACTTTTTCAAAAACATCAAAATTACCTTCCGCATTAGACAAATCATTAATAGGTAAAACTGTTTTAGAAGATTTAGAAATCTGGTTTTGCAAAACATCAAAATCTTGAAAAGCAGATTGTCCTTTATCCAACTTGAGAGGATCATTAATTTTTTCAACAACTGAATTCTTATTGGTGATTTTCTTTCTAGGAGAGGTATGAGCAATAAAGCATTCAGAAATTTCATGCCCAAGAATCTTACAATGATTACAAAAAATGGGAAAGTTCTCAAAAACAACTTTCTAAAAATAATCGCATTTTTTCTAACCCAACCAAATTTCTTTCAGGTATTTTTTAGTAATATCAATCTCTACAAGAATTCTAGCAACATACGGTCTAGAAGAAGTAGTTATTGCTTGATCAACTTGCAAAGGTTGACCAAAAATCAACCCAATATCATAAAGAATCTGATGATTAAATAGATGAACCCACAAGTTAGGTATGGAAATCCAAATGGAAAGAATAGGAGACTCTTCATTAACATCATACATAGGCGTCCACTTCAGAATACACATTTGACAAATAAAAACATAGTAAGAATGCCTAGAAAAAAATATTTCGTAATCAAGGTCATTAGAAAGTTTAATCAGAACATGCCTTGGATCAATCAACCCAATAGAAAAAGAACCAGATAAATTTAAGCTATGAATAAAAGAATGATTATCTTTCTTCTTTTTTTAAATGAAAACTTTCCAATCAAAAGAAAAAGCAAAAGGCTCATAATCTTTCAATATCCTCATCAAATCATAATTGTTGCATACCTTTAAAATTGTATGAAGCAAATTCAAAGGAGGCTCGTGGAGGAATTCTTACCATAAACACTCTTTGAAAAATTTAGTAACATAGGTAATTTAGAGGTAGGATTACCCAAAAAATCGATGCCTTAGCGATCCATCGACACATGGGATTTACCCCATGGATTTGAAGCGATGCCATGAGCCATGGCATCTGACAAACGGTCGAGATCCCAAGGATGACAATCTATAGAGAATCCAAGAGAGAAAGCACTCAGAAACTCACCAAGAATGCGAGGGATCCCAAAATCACCCAATAATATGGTTTAGTTTAGTTTTAGGGTTTAGGTTTTAGGTTTAGTGTTTATTAGTTATTAGGTCTTATTAATTTTAGGTTATTATTAGTTTATTATTAGTTTTATGTTTAGTTTAGTTAGTTTAGTTTTAGTTTGGTTATTAGTTTAGTTTTATAGTAGTTTTCATTTTAGTTATTATTATTTTAGGTTAGTTTAGAGGGGTTTAGGTTTAGTTTATTAGTTTATTTAGTTAGTTTATTTATTGGGGTTTAGTTTGTTTTAGTTTATTTATTAGTTATTATTAATTAGTTTAGTTATTAGTAGTTATTTATTTATTTAGTTTGTTATTATTATTAGTTTATGGTTTTATTATTATTTAGGTTTTAATTAGTTTTAGTTAGTGGTTTAGATTTACTAGTTTAGTTTTGTTAGTTTATTTACTAGTTTATTTAATTAGTTTCTTAGTTTTATTAATTTAGTTATGGGTTTAGGTTTATTAGTTTATTATTATTATTTTTTAGTTTAGTTTATGGTTTAGTTTTTTATTAGTTATTATTAGTTATTTATTGTTTATTATTATTAGTTTAGTTAGTTGGTTTCTTATTAGTTCCATTTTAGTTTAGTTTTTTTATATGGTTTATTATTATTATTAGTTTATGTTTATTATTATTATTAGTTTTATTAATATTATTTAGTTTATTTATTTAGTTAGGGTTTAGGTTTTAGTTATTTAGTTATTTATTAGTTAGTTTATTATTAGTTTATTAGTTTAGTTAGTTAGTTATTAGTTATTATTATAATTATTATTAGTTTTTATTAGTCTAGTTATTCTTAGTTAGTTTTATTATTATTATTATTATTTTTATTAGGTTTATTAGTTTATTTATTTAGTTTAGTTATTTAGTTAATTTTGTTTTATTTTGTTATTAGTTTAATATTAATTAGTTATTATTAATTTTTTTAGTTAGGTATTTTATTATTAGTTATTAGTTAGTTTATTAGGTTCAGTTATTGTTATGTTTATTTATTAGTTAGTTATGGTTTATTAGTTTAGGTTTAGGGTTTAGTTTTAGTTAGTTATTTAATTATTTATTATTAGTTATTATTATTAATTATTATTAGTTATTATTATAAGTTTATTAGTTTAGTTTTAGTGTTTATTATTTATTAGGGTTTAGGTTTATTTATTAATTAGTTTAGTTTTATTAGTTAGTTTTTTTAGTTAGTTTGTTAGTTTTTAAGTTTATTAGTTATTATTAGATTTTAGTTTATTATTTATTAGTAGTTTTATTAGTTTTATTATTTTGTTAGTTTTTTAGTTTAGTTTTATTATTATTGGTTTATTAGTTTTTTAATTATTATTTAGTTATAATTATTAGTTGAATTAGTTTACTTATTAGTTATTTTACTTTAGTTTAGTTTGTTATTATTAGTTTTATTATTATTAGTTTAATTAATTTAGGTTTAGGGGTATAATGTTTAGTTTATTTAGTTTTTAATAATATAAATAATAATAATAATAATATTATTATTATTATTATTAGTTTTAGTTAATATTATTATTAGTTTATTAGTTATAGTTAGTTTAGTTATTAGTTATTTATTTAGTTAGTTTAGTTATTATTAGTTTTATTAGTTAATTTTTATTTAGTTTATTATTTATAGTTTAGTTAGTTTAGTGTTTAGTTTAGTTTAGTTAGTTTTTATGTTATTAATTTTTATTATTATTTAGTGTCTCTCTAATTATTATTAGTTTTTAGTTTAGTTTATTTTTTATTATTATTAGTTTAGTTAGTTTTATTAGTTTATTATTATTAGTTAGTTAGTTTATTAGGTTTGTTTATTATTATTAGGTTTAGTTTATTTATTTAGGTTTTATTTATTATTTAGTTTATTATTAGTTAATTTTATTATTATTATTATTAGTTTAGTTATTAGTTTTATTTAGTTTAGTTTATTATTAGTTTATTAGTTTAGTGTTTGTTATTATCTAGTTTTAGTTTAATAGTTTTTTAATTTTATTAGTTTTTGGTTATTATTATTTAGTTAGTTTATTATTAGGTTTAATTAGTTTAATAGTTTATTTGTTTAGTTTAGTTATTAGTTTTAGTTATTAGTTAGTTATTATTATTAGTTATTTATTAGTTATTTAATTAGTTTATTAGTTTTATATTATTAGTTATTAGTTTTAGTTTAGTTAGTTTAGTTATTAGGATTAGTTTTATTATTAGTTAGTTTTTTATTAGGTTAGTTATGTTTAGGGTTTACGTTTATTAGTTAGTTATTATTATTAGTTAGTTATTTATTATGGTTTAGTTTAGTTAGTTTATTAGTTTAGTTATTAGTTTAGGTTTAATTTAGTTTTATTAGTTTTATTAGTTTAGTTTATTTTTTAGTTAGATTATTAGTGGGGTTTTTTTGTATATGTTTAATTTAGTTATTAGTTTATTTAATAGTTTATTTAGTTTTGTTATTATTAGTTTATTAGTTTTTTAGTTATTATTTAGTTAGTTTAGTTTAGTTAGTTTTATTAGTTTTTATTATAGTTTATTATTAGTTTATTAGTTTTAGTTTATTATTTATTATTTATTAGTTTCAATTTTAGTTAGTTTAGTTTAGTGTTTTACTAATTTCTTATTAGGGTTAAGGGTTTAGGGTTTAGGGTTTATGGTTTGGGGTTTAGGGTTTTAGGGTATAGGGTTTAGGGTTTTTTAAGTTTAGGGGTTTAGGGTTAGGGTTAGGTTAGGTTTAATTTAGGGTTTTTTTAGAGTTTAGTTTAGGGTTTATGGTTTTTTTTTAGGTTAGGGTTTGGTTTAGTTTATGGTTTAGGGTTTTCTTTTTTTTAACCAGAAGTTAAGATTTATTTAGTTTTTTTTTAGTTAATTTTTTTAATAAGTTTAATTTAATTTATTTTTTATTTTTATTTAGATTAGTTTATTTATTTTAAATTAGGTTTTTTATTTTAGTTTATTTTTAGGTTAGGTTTACCTTAAGGTTTATTTTTTTAGTTTAGTTTTATTTTCATGTTATTTTTTTAGGTTAGGTTTTTTTTCTTTTTAAGGTTTAGGTTTTGGTTTTTATTTTGTGTTTTTAGGTTTAGGTTTAGTTTTTTATTTTAGTTTTTCTTAGGTTTTATTTTCCTATTTAGGTTTATGTTTATTTTTAATTTATTTTTAGGTTTTGGGTTTTATATTTTATTTTTTTTTAATGTTTAGGTTTTTATTTTATTTTATTAGGTTTAGGTTTTTGGTTTTTTTAGGTATATTTTTAGGTTTTATTTTTTAGTTTAGGTTTAGGTTTATTTTTAGTTTATTTTACTTTATTTAGTTTAGGTTTAGGTTTTATTTATTTTGGTTTTATTTTAGGTTTAGGTTTATTTTATTATTATTTTTAGGTTATTTTCTTTTAGTTTAGGGTTTAGGCTTTATTTCTTGTTTATTTTAGGTTTTATTTTTTATTTAGTATTTATTTTATTTTATTTTTTATTTATGTTTTTTTTTTTATTTTATTTATGTTTTTAATTTTAGGTTTTTATTTTTTTTTTAATTTAGTTTATTTTATTTATATTATTTTAGTTTATTTTATTTTTTTATTTTAATTTATTTTTTAGATTTAGTTTAGGTTTTAGTTTAGGTTTTTATTTTATTTTATTTTTTTATTTTATTTAGGTTTAGGTTTATTTATTTATTATATTTTTAGTTTAGGTTTTATTTAGTTTAGTTTAGGTTTTAGGTTTTTTTTTTATTTTAGGTTTAGGTTTATTTTAGGTTTATTTTATATTTTATTTAGGTTTAGGTTTAGGGTTTAGGTTTATTTTTAGGTTTTATTTTTTTAGTTTAGGTTTAGGTTTATTTTATTTTATTTTTATTAGTATGGTTTTAGGGTTTAGGTTTATTTTATTTTAGGTTTAGGTTTATTTATTATTATTTAGGGTTTTCTTAGTTTAGGGTTTAGGTTTATTTTATTTAGGTTAGTTTAGGTTTATTATTTAGATTTATTTTATTTATTTTTTTTATTATCAATTTATTTATTTAGTTTATTTCTTTTTATTTATTTTATTTTATTTTATTTAGGTTTATTTTTTTATTTTTTTATTTAGTTTTTTATTTATTTTAATTTTATTGATTTTAGTTTAGGTTTTTTATTTTATTTATTTTATTGGTTTTGGTTTAGGTTTATGTTAACTTTTAGTTTTATTTTATTTTATTTTATTTTTTTAAGTTAGGTTTATTTTTTTTATTTTTAGGTTTAGGTTTAAGTTTTAGGTTTTTTTAGGTTTTACTTTAGGTAAGGTTTAGGTTTATTTTTAATTTAATTTATTATATTTAGCTTAGGATTTAGGTTTAGTTTATTTTAGGTTTAAGTTTAGGTATTTAATTTAGTTTAGGTTTAGGTTTATTTTATTTTGTTTATTTGAGGTTTTGGTTTTTTATTTAGAGGTTAAGTTTATTTTTATTTATTTTAGTTTTAATTTTAGGTTTATTTTTTTTAGGTTTAAGTTTTATTTAGTTTTTATTTTTTTATTTTAGGTTTATTTTATTTTTATTTTTTTACTTAGTTTTATTTTATTTAGGTTTTAGTTTTAGGTTTATTTTATTTTTAGTTTAGTTAGTTTTCATTTATTTTATTTTAGTTTAGTTTTATTTTTTATTTTATTATTTATTTAGCTTTAGCTTTAGGTTTAGTTTATGTTTAGATTTAAGTTTAGGTTTTTATTTTATTTTATTTAGGTTTAGGTTTATTTATTTATTTTATTTTATTTTATTTAGTTTGGGTTTAGATTTTTTTAGGTTTAGGTTTATTTATTTAGAGTTTAGTTTTTTTTATTTAGGTTTAGGTTTAGTTTATTTGTTTAGGTTAGTTTATTTAGTATTTTAGGTTTATTTTTTTATATTTTATTATAGTTTAGTTTATTTTATTTAGGTTTATTTAGAGTTTAGGTTTATTTTTTATTTAGTTTAGGTTTTAGTTTATTTAGGTTATTTATTTAGTTAGTTTAGTTTATTTATTTAGTTTTTAGGTTTAGGTTTAGGTTTAGTTTAGGTTTTAGGTTTAAGTTAGGTTGAGTTAGGTTATTTTATTTAGGTTTATTAGTTTAGGTTTAGGGTTTAGGGTTATTAGTTAGGTTTATAGTTTTTAGTTTAGGTTTAGGTTTAGGTTTTTTAGGTTTAGGTTTAGGGTTTATTTATAGTTTAGTTTAGTTATTTATTTATAGTTTAGTTTAGGTTTTAGTTTATTTTTTGGTTTAGTTTAGGTTTATTTATTTTTATTTTATTTTATTTTTTTGTTTTTTTATTTTAGTTTAGGTTTATTTATTTTAGGTTTTATTTTAGTTTAGTTTAGGTATAGGTTTATTTAAGTTTATTTATTATTTTTATTTATTTAGTTTATCTTTAGTTTTATTTTAGGTTTATTTTATTTAGTTTAATTTTATTTTGTTTAGTTTAGGTTTTAGTTTAGTTTAGGTTTATTTTGGTTTATGTTTATTTTAGATTTAGGTTTATTTATTTCTTATTTAGTTTATTTATTTTTAGTTTTTTGGTTTAGTTTTGTTTATTTTATTTAGTTTTTAATTCAGTTAGTTTAGGTTTAGGTTTATTTTTAGCTTTATTTACTTTAGTTTAGGTTTAGGGTTTAGGTTTTATTTAGGTTTAGGTTTTATTTAGTTTATTTATTTTTATTTTATTTTTATTGGTTTTAGTTTAGTTTATTTAGTTTAGTTTTATTTTATTTTAGGTTTAGGTTTAGGTATAAGTTTATTTAGTTAATTTTATTTAGTTTATTTATTTATTTTTTTAGTTTATTTAGTTTATTTAGTTTAGTTTATTTTTTAGTTTATTTAGGTTTATTTAGGTTTAGTTTATTTTATTTATTTAGTTTTTTATTTAGTTTAATTTAGTTTAGTTTTTAGTTTTTTTAGTTTAGTTTATTTTATTTAGTTTAGGTTTAGTTTATTTTTTATTTAATTTATTTATTTATTTTTTAGTTTTTTAGTTTAGTTTATTTTATTATTTAGGTTTATTTTTTATTTTTAGTTTTATTTATTATTTAATTATTTATTTATTTTTTAGTTTAGTTTATTTTATTAGTTTAGTTGGTTTATTTTATTTTATTTAGTTTATTTATTTAGGTTTAGTTTAGGTTTAGGTTTATTTTGTTTATTTAGTTTAGTTTATTTATTTTAGTTTATTTATTTAGGTTTAGGTTTAGGTTTAGGTTTATTTTTTATTTTATTTATTTAGTTTATTTATTTAGGTTTAGGTTTATTTTATTTAGTTTAGTTTATTTAGGTTTAGGTTTATTTAGTAGTTTATTTAGTTTAGGTTTATTTAGTTTAGTTTAGGTTTTGGTTTTGGGTTTATTTTTTTAGGTTTAGGTTTATTTAGGTTTAGTTTATTTAGTTTAGGTTTAGGTTTATTTATTTTAGGTTAGGTTTAGGTTTATTTTAGTTTAGTTAGTTTATTTATTTAGTTTATATTTAGGTTTAGGTTTAGGTTTAGGTTAGTTTTAGTTTATTTAGGTTTAGTTTAGGTTTATTTTAGTTTAGGTTTTAGGTTTAGGTTTATTTTTTTTAGGTTATATTTAGTTTTATTTAGTTTAGTTTAGGATTATTTTATTTAGTTTAGGTTTATTTTATTTATTTTACTTTAGTTTAGTTTAGTTTAATTTAGTTTAGTTTTTTATTTATTTATTTTATTTAGTATATTTTGTTTATTTATTTAGTTTAGGTTTAGGTTTATTTAGTTTATTTTATTTTATTTTATTTATTTAGTTTAGGTTTACGTTTAGGTTTAGGTTTATTTTATTTAGTTTATTTATTTTATTAGTTTATTTTATTTTATTTAGTTTAGGTTTAGGTTTAGGTTTTGTTTATTTAGTTTAGGTTTATTTAGTTTCGTTTAGTTTAGGTTTATTTATTTAGTTTTATTTTAGTTTTTTTTAGTTTAGTTTAGGTTTAGGTTTATTTATTTAGTTTTATTTATTAGTTTATTTTTTTAGTTTAGTTTATTTTTTTTTATTTAGTTTAATTTAATTTAGGTTTAGTTTAGGTTTAGTTTATTTAGGTTTTATTAGTTTAGCTTATTTAGTTTAGTTTAGGTTTAGGTTTAGGTTTAGGTTTAAGTTTTATTTATTTTTATTTAGGTTTATATTTAGTTTAGGTTTATTTATTTAGTTTAGTTTTGGTAGTTTATTTTATTTAATTTATTTCTTTAGTTTATTTATTTAGTTTAGGTTTTTTTATTTAATTTAATTTATTTTAGTTTAGTTTATTTTAGGTTTAGGTTTAGGTTTAGGTTTATGTTTAGGTTTATTTTATTTTAGTGTAGTTTATTTATTTATTTTAGTTTAGGTTTAGGTTTTATTTTATTTATTTATTTAGTTTAGTTTTATTTTTTATTTAGTTTAGTTTAGTTTATTATTTAGGTTTAGGTTATTTATTTATTTTATTTATTTTATTTTTATATTTAGTTTAGGTTTAGGTTTAGTTTATTTAGGTTTTTTTTTTAGTTTAGGTTTATTTTTTAGTTTAGGTTTAGGTTTATTTAGTTTAGGTTTAGGTTTAGTTTAGGTTTATTTTAGTTTAGGTTTATTAATTTAGTTTAGGTTTATTTTTTTTTAATTTAGTTTTATTTATTTTTGCTTTAGTTTTATTTTAGTTTTTTTTTTTGTTTTTTTTAGGTTTAGGTTTTAGTTTAGGTTTTATTTTTTATTTTTATTTAATTTAGGTTTAGTTTATTTTATTATTTTTTTAGGTTTATTTAATTTATTTTTTTAGTTTAGGTTTAGTTTAGGTTTAGTTTTAGTTTATTTTTTAGGTTTAGGGTTTAGTTTAGTTTATTTTATTTATTTAGGCTTATGTAGGTTTAGTTTAGTTTAATTTAGGTTTTTTTTTTTTTTTATTTTATTTTTTATTTTATTATTTTAAATTTTTAGGTTTAGGTTTATTTAGTTTATGTAGTTTATTTTTTAATTTAGTTTTTTTTATTTAGTTTATTTATTTTATTTAGTTTAGTTTATTTATTTTATTATTTATTTAGGTTTTTTTTATTTTAGTTTTATTTTATGTTTAGGTTTAGGTTAAGGTTTATTTTAGTTTAGTTTATTTTATTTTATTTTTTTAGGTTTAAGTTTTATTTTTTTTTTTTTGGTTTAGGTTTAGGTTTTATTTTTATTTTTTTTTTTTTTTTTAGGTTTAGGTTTTTTTATTTTATGTTTATTTTTAGGTTTTTTAATTTTTAGTTTAGGTTTAGGTTTATTTTTTAGTTTTATTTTATTTTATTTAATTTAGGTTTAGTTTAGGTTTAGGTTTAGTTTATTTTAGGTTCAGATTTAAGTATTATTTATTTTTGTTTAGGTTTAGGTTTATTTTATTTTTATTTAGGTTTAGGTTTTATAGTTTAGGGTTTAGTTTTATTTTTCTTTATTTTAATTTTAATTTTAGTTTAGGTTTAATTTTTATTTAGTTTTATTTTATTTTAGGTTTAGGTTTTATTTTTAGGTTTTTTATTTTTTAGTTTAGTTTTAGGTTTTTTATTTATTTTATTTAGTTTTATTTTTATTTTATTTTTTTTTAGGTTTAGGTTTAGGTTTAGGTTTTATTTTATTTTTTATTTTTTTTATTTTTTAGTTTATTTTGATTGATCTTTTTATTTATTTTATTTTTTTAGGTTTATTTAGTTTATTTTAGGTTTTTTATTTTATGGTTTAGGTTTAGGTTTAGGGTTTAGTTAGTTTATTATTTAGTTTAGGGTTTAGGGTTTTATTTTGGGTTTTGTTTAGGGTTTAGGTTTATGGTTTATGGTTTATGATTTAGGTTTAGTTTAGGTTTAGGGTTTTTAGGGTTTAGGGTTTAGGTTTTATTTTGGGTTTACTAGTTTTAGGGTTTAGGTTTAGGTTTAGGGTTAGTTTTACTTTAGGTTTAGGGTTTTAGTTTTTTAACAAAGAACAAATTTAGAATCAACCTTTCTTTTTTATCATCAACCAAGTAACACACCAAGTGTTTAACAAGATTTTCTATCTTTAGTTTACATACATGGAACAATTTAATATAGAATTATTTTACTTTTTAAATTATCTCATTCATTTTTTTAAATCACATGCATATCTAAATTTTTATTTTGTTCTTTTTTTAGGTTTTGTATTTTCTTTTTAGTTTTTTATATTCAAAACTAAATCATTAAAAGCATCATCTAATTCATCATGATATATCATTACATACCTCTTGAGAATCTAAGTCAGTTCTCCATTTGCCATAAGACATATGTTGACCTCTTCATCGGATGAGAAAGTACTTGATTCATTTGAATTTGGATTGTATTTTCTTTTCTTCTTCTAATGGTACTTTTTCTCTTTCATATTTTTTTCTTCTTTTACATCAATCTCTTTCTTCTTTGATTCAACAAGTTGACAATCACCCTTATGTGTTAGGCATTTTTTACAATGGTAGCAAATGATTTATACAAGAAATTTCTTAGTTTGAAATTTATAGTTTTTTTAGATATTTATACATTTGATTCTTCTTCCTTAGCAAGTTAGCCTTTTATAGTATGACCACCTCATCACTATTTAGCTTGAGGTGTTATGCTCATTTTCATCATTTATAATGCAATGGCTTTTCCTTTCTCTTTCTCCCTTTTGTTGAGTTATCCATCTTATTTAAGCAATAACTATTCATGTGCTTTAGAGGTTTTAGTGGATAAGTTGATAAATCCTTCACTAATAGGTACTTTAGCTTAATTCTTTTAGAAGACATCTAAGAATTTTATTGACTAAGTCTTGATTCTTATATGTTTTCCAAGAGAATGCAATGTGTTAATTAATTTCATGAATCTAGTATACATATAGAAATAGATTAGGAGACATATGAAATAACTCATATTCATGAAAAGTTTATGTGAGCATAACTTACTAGTTCCTTCATAAGTTATAATGAGTTTATCCCATATTTCTTTGTTGTACTTAACATAGAAATTTTAATGTAATCATCAGTAATAAAGCATAATGTAAAGTATTTCAGCATTTAATTCATCAATTTCTCTTCTAGTCCATTCCTCAAAAGGTTTTCTACTTTAATGCCATTTACTTTTTATGGGTGTATTTATTGATGTGTCAACATACCACATGTGTGCATCTTGACCTCTTAAAATGTACTAATTCTATTTTTCCAATAATCAAATGATACAATTTTAAAGTGGAGGTAGTGGATTGTCCCTCTTAGTGAACCCTTTTACCTTGTGCCATAGTGGAAAGATTTACTCTTGGATGTTAAGCAAAGATCTAGGCTTTATACCAATTGTGAGTCACTATAGCACCCAGGTGGGGTTGATGAATTGGGCAATATTAAAAATTTTAAAGTTAAATCTTAAATTTTAAGTTTTAGTAGAAAATTAATTTTGATTTTATAATGACAAGATACAATTCTTAATGCTACAAAAATAGTATAGTAAAGTTAGACAATAGGCACATAATTTTATGTGGTTTATAAACCCCTAGTCATGTCCATCTAGTTACCCATGGCTAGGAATCCACTAAATGCAATATCTTATAAATAGTACTCTCTATATTAGTGAAATTTTACAATAATATGTAGTCTCTATAGTTAACCTCAATATAAATTTTTATAGCATGAAAATAAAATACAAAATAATAAATTTTGAGAAAATATATGTCTCAAATATACCAAGCTATCCAATTCAAAAGTGATCTCACAACTTATAAATGATCACATTACAACTTACTAATTTGGCAAGATAGAATGCTCATAATTTTCATAAAAAATATTAAATAAATATCTTAAAGTGATTTTTCTAAGATGTGTATGTATTACAATTTGTAGATTAATATAAAATTATTTCAAAATAAATTCACAATAATTATTGCATAATAAATTAAATTTCAAGGAATAATTTTAAGTTTAAGAAACTATAACTAGTGTATATAATAGTGCAAGAAAGATTACCTTTCTACTAAACTTTTTTCTTAATTAAATAATGAAAAAAACAAGCTTTACTAAATTTTAGTAAGATAAAATTCATAAAATAAGGATATTAGTTGAAAAATGATAAGTGACAAATAAAATAATTTAATTTTTTATAAATTTTTATTTTGATAAATGAAGCTTTTAATTAATACAACTAATCATTAAACACTTAAATAAAATTTGTATATGATAGATTTAAGTAAACTAGCAAGTTTTAATTAAAAGAGAGATCTAAATATGAAAATAATTTAATCACAATAAATTAATTTGAAATGCTTAAAATATACTTCTAAAATAGATCAAGGAATAAATTATCTTTTAAATAAGACTAATGAAGAAATATTTCAAGAAACCAAATAAAATTTGTAGGAAGATAAAAATTTTAACAAGTTGAAATAAATCTTACAAACTATCACAAGAGTTCTACACAAAAAAATCATTGAAGAAACTTTGAAGTAAAAAACTTAGACTTTGATGTCCAAAGACTAATCCACCAAAAAGTATAAATTGGAAAGAATAAATAGATGGTGAAAATTGTATGAACAACTAAAAAGGGATTAAGATCAAGAAAACAAACTCAAGTAATTTGATAAAGCTTGCATAGTTGAAGATGTTGAAGCTTCCAAACCAAGGATTTGATCTTGCAATATTTGGAGAACACTTGGATGGAAAATCTAGGAAATTTTCTCTTAGATTTGCAAGAGGATTTGAATTTGAATGTGTGCTTGAAAATGAGTGATATTTATAAGCAAGAAGGTCATTTTGAATTATTTCAAAATTATATTATTCTAACATCATTTTATCATGTAATAATTTAATATTCAATAAAATATAATTTATATTAAATAAATATTAAATTCAAATAGCCAAAATTTAGCCATTCACATGGGTAAGTCAAAAATAATCAAATATGGCTCTTAATATATTCAAAGCATGTAGAATGCATTCAAATATATGTTTGAAAAGTCATAATAAATTCAATTATAATCAAGCGTGGGTCATGTAACCTATCAAATTAAAGGAAAAAAAATCCAAAAATAAATTTGGAGATGAAATTAGATATAAATTCCTTGATTATAAAATGACTTTAGCTAAAATACAAAATTCCAAATATTTTATTAATTTTTGAAATATGACATTTAAATATTATGATATAATTTATATATAATCATACATATATTTGGTTATCTTATAACCTTAAAATTAAATTAAAATATTTAATTATATTAAGTATATCATATTACATAATAGTAATATTTTATTATCATTTATTATTTTGACAATTAAATGCTGTATGAAACATACAATTAAATGTTAATTAGATAGAGATTTATATAAATTAACCTCATTATCATTATTTAAAAAATAAAAATAATATGGTAAGTTGTGATAAATTGATTCATGTCAATGAACTCATATGAATTTCTATAGATATAAATGCATAAAACCTAAAATATTGTATCTTGAGCTTCACATTATCCATTTTGTTCTATCTTTCATTCTATTTTTGCAATTTTCTATTTTGAGATGTATTGGATATGTAATTAGCCATTAATATATTTGAAACACATAACATACATTAGAACATCCAAGTATTTATTTTGTTATCACTAAAATTAATATTGAACATCCAATTGGTTTAGGGTTTTTTTAGGGTTAAGGTTTAGGTTTATGATTTAGGGTTTTAGGGTTTAATGATAGTTTAGGGTTTAGGGTTTAGGGTTTTAGACTTTAGGGTTTAGGGTTTGGGTTAGTTTGGTTTAGGGTTTAGGGTTTGGGTTTTGATTTAGGGTTTAGGGTTTAGGGTTATTTAGTGTGGTTTGGGTTTAGGGATTAGGGTTTAAGGTTTATGATTTAGTGTTTAGGGTTAGTTTAGGGTTTAGAGGTTTTTTATAGGTTGGATTAGGTTTATTTAGTTTAATTTATTTATTTTAGTTTAT
This sequence comes from Cymbidium sinense, assembly GCA_021442155.1. Classification (NCBI taxonomy): domain Eukaryota; kingdom Viridiplantae; phylum Streptophyta; class Magnoliopsida; order Asparagales; family Orchidaceae; genus Cymbidium; species Cymbidium sinense. The sequence continues at coordinate 73,311,887 of CM038214.1, forward strand.
TTATTTTTATTTTATTTAGGTTTATTTTTTTATTTTATTTAGTTTAATTTATTTATTTTAGTTTTATTTTAGTTTAGGTTTTTTTTAGTTTATTTTTAGGTTATTTAGGTTAATGTTTATTTTTTTAGTTTAGTATTATTTTTATTTTGTTTTTTAGGTTTAGGTTTTATTTTTTATTTTTTGGATTAGGTTTTTCTTTTATTTTTTTAGGTTTAGGTTATAGTTTTTTATTTTAGGTTAATTTTAAGGTTTATTTTTAGTTTAGGTTTAGTTTATTTTTAGTTTATTTTATTTTATTTAGTTTAGGGTTTAAATTAGTTTATTTTATGTTTAGATTTAAGTTTTATTTATTTAAGTTTATATTTTTAGTGTAGGTTTAGGTTTATTTTATTTTTCTTTTTTTAGGTTTAGTTTTTTTCAATTTAGGTTTATTTTTTTTATTTATTTTTTAGGTTTTATTTTTTTAGGTTTATTGTTTAATATTTAGGTTTATTTAGGTTAGGGTTTTGGGTTTTTTTAGGTTTAATTTTAGGTTTAGGGTTTAGGAGTTTTAGGTTTTGGTTTTAGGGTTTAGGTTTAGGTTTAAGTTTAGTTAGGAGGTTTAGGTTTTTAGGTTGAGTTTAGGGTTTTAGGGTTTAGTTGAGTTTAGGGTTTTTAGGGTTTAGGTTAGTTTAGTGGGTTTAGTTTAGGGTTAGGGTTTAGTTTTAGGGTTTAGGTTTGTTAGTTTATGTTGTAGGTTTAGTTTAAGTTTGGGGTTAGTTTAGTTTAGTGTATTTTAAATATATGATAGTTTATTTATTTTATTTTATTCATTATAATTTATTTTATTTTATATTTTATTTAGGTTTATTTTTTAATTTATTTAGTTTAGTTCATTTAATTTAGCTTTTTTTATTTTAGTTTATTTTTTCCTTTGAGGTTCGATTTATGTTTAATTATTAGTTTAATTTTATTTTATCTTATTTTTTAGGTTTAGGTTTTATTTTTTATTTTTTTTAGGTTTAGGTTTTTATTTTATTTTTTTTAGGTTTAGGCATTATTATTTTAATTTAGGTTTATTTCTATATTTTATTTTTTTTGTTTAGGTTTAGATTTATTTTTAGTTTATTTTATTTTATCTAGTTTAGAGTTTAGGTTTAGTTTATTTTAGGTTTAGGTTTAGGTTTATTTATATTAGTTTAGTTTATTTTAGTTTAGGTTTAGGTTTATTTTATTTATTTATTTTAGGTTTAGGATTTTATTTTTTTTATTTATTTTTTAATTTTATTTTTTGTGTTTATTTTAGGTTTATTTTTTAGGTTTAGTTTTTAATTAGTTTTAATTTTATTTATGTTTTTTTATTTTAGGTTTATTTTATTTTATACTTAAGTTTAGGTTTTATTTATTTTATTTTAGTTTATTTTTTTTATTTTTATTTTATTTATTTTAGGTTTAGGTTTTAGTTTAGGTTTTATTTTATTTTATTTATTTATGTTTTATATTTTTTTTATTTATTTTCTTTTTGGGTTTTATTTAGTTAGGGATTTGTAGGTTTTAAGGTTTAAGGTTTAGGGTTTAGGGTTTAGGGTTTGGGGTCTAGGGTTAAGGGCTTATGATTATAGGTTTTAGGGTTTAGGGTTTAGGGTTTAAGGTTTAGGGTTTGGGTTTAGGATTTATGGTTTAGGGTTTGGGGTTGTTTAGGGTTTAGGGTTTAAGGTTTAGGGTTTAGGGTTTAGGGTTTAGTGTTTAGGGTTTAGGATTTAGGGTTTAGGGTTTTTTATTTATTAATTTCTTAATTTTCTTTAAATTAAGTAAATCAATAGTTTAGATTTATTTAGTTTATTAGTTTTTTTTATTTATTTTATTTTTTTTTATTTAGTTTATTTATTTATTTTAGGTTTATTTATTTTAATTTAGTTTTTTTTAGTTATTATTTTAAGGTTTATGTTTAGGTTTAGGTTTATTTTAGTTTAGTTTATTTTTTTTATTTTTTTTTGGTTTAGGTTTTATTTTTTTTATTTTTTAGGTTTAGGTTAGGTTTTAGGTTTTATTTTAAGTTTACTTTTAGGTTTTATTTAGGTTTAGGTTTAAGTTTATTTTATTTAGTTTAGGTTTAGGTTTAGGTTTAGCTTATTTTAGCTTTAGGTTTAGGTTTATTTATTTAGTTTATTTTATTTTAGTTTAGGTTTATTTTACTTTTATTTTAGTTTTTTAGTTTTTAGTTTATGGTTTAGGTTTTATTTTTATTTATTTTTTTTTAGGTTTAGGTTTTATTAATTTTTTATTTATTTTATTTTAGGTTTAGTTTTATTTTATTTATTTTTTTTTATTTTATTATTTTTATTTAATTTTGGTTTTATTTATTTTATTTTATTTTAGTTTTTAATTTTTCATTTTATTTTAGGTTTAGGTTTTAGCTTAGGTTTTTATTTCATTTTTTTATTTTGTTTAGATTTAGGTTTATTTATTTATTTTATTTTTAGGTTTTATTTAGTTTAGGTTTAGGTTTTTGGTTTTTAGGGTTTAGGGGTTAGGGTTTATAGTTTAGGGTTTAGGGTTTTAGGGTTTACGATTTAGGGTTTATGGTTTAGGGTTTAGGGTTTTAGTTTAGGGTTTTGTGTTTAGGGTTTAGGGTTTAAGGTTTTGGTTTAGGGTTTAGGTTTTAAGGTTCAGGGTTTAGGGTTTAGGTTTAGGGTTGTTTTAGGTTTAGGGTTTAGGGTTTAAGGTTAGGAGTTTAGGTTTAGGTTTAATTTATAGTTTATAGTTTACTTTAGGGTTTAAAGTTTTATTTAGGTTTAAAGTTAAGTTTAGTGTTTAGTTTAGTTTAGGGTTAGTTTAGTATAGTGTTTGGGTTTAGATTTAAGTTTTAGGTTTAGTTTAGGTTTAGATTAGGTTTAGGTTATTTAGTTTAGGGTTTATTTTAGGGTTTAGGGTAAGGTTTATTTTATTTTAGGGTTTAGGTTTATGGTTTAGGTTATAGTGTTTAGGTTTCTTTAGGTTTAGTTTAGTTTAGGGTTTTAGGTTTAGGTTAAGGTTAGGGTTAGGTTTTTAGGTTTAGTTTAGGTTTAGAGTTTAGTGTTTATTTTAGTTTTGGGTTTAGGGTTTAAGATTTATAGTTTAGGGTTTTAGGTTTAGGTTTATGGCTTTTATTTATTATTTATTTTTTAGATTAAATTAGTTTTTATTTAGTTTATTTAAGTTATATTTTAATAATTTTAGTTATATTATTTTTATTTTATTTATGTTTATTTTATTTTATTTAGTTTAGTTTATTTATTTTAGGTTTATCTATTTTAGTGTAGGTTTTTTATTTTAGTTTATTTTTATTTAGGTTAAGGTTTATTTTTTTACTTTATTTTTATTTTATATTTTATGTTTAGGTTTTATTTTTTATTTTTTAGGTTTAGGTTTATATCTTTAGGTTTAGGGTTTAGGTTTATGGTTTAGTTTAGGGTTTTAGTTTAGGGTTTATTTTAGGATTTAGGGTTTAGTTTGTGTTTAGGCTTTTAGGTTTAGTTTTTTAGGTTTTATGGTTTAGGTTTAGTTTAGGTTTAGAGTTAGGGTTTAGTTTAGGTTTAGGATAAGGGTTTAGGATTTAGGTTTAGGTTTGGTTTAGGGTTTAGTTTTTTTGGGTTTAGGGTTTTAGTTTAAATTTAGGTTAGGAGTTTAGGTTTAAGTTTAGGATTTAGGAGTTTAGGTTTAGTTTAAACTTTAGGGTTTAGGGTTTTAGTTTTAGTTAGGATTAAGTTTAGGTTAGTTTAGGGTTTAGTTTGGTTTTAAATTTAGGATAAGGGTTTAGGATTTAGGGTTTAGGGTTTGGGTTTAGGGTTTAGGGTTTAGTATTTAGGGCTTTAGGGTTTATGGTTGTTTAGTGTTTGGGGTTTAGGGTTTAGGGTTCAGGTTAGGGTTAGGGTTTAGGGTTTAGGGTTTAGGATTTAGGATTTAGATTTTTATTTAATTTTTGTTTTATCTTAGTTTAATTAAGTGTGTTTTGATTCATTTAGTTTATTTTTTATTTATTTTAGTTTATTTTATTTTTATTTTTTATTTAAGTTTATTTTTATTTTTATTTAGTTTATTTTATTTATTTTAGGTTTATTTATTTTTGTTTAGATTTTTTTTTAGTTTATTTTTTTAGTGTAGGTTTAGGTTTAGATTTATTTTCTTAGTTTAGTTTTATTTTTTATTTATTTATTAGGTTTTGGTTTTATTTTTTTATTTTTTTAGGTATAGGTTTAGGTTTTTTTATTTTATTTTTTTGGTTTATGTTTAGGTTTTATTTTAGGTTTAGTTTTATTTTAAGTTTTTTTTAGTTTAGGTTTAGGTTTATTTTTTGTTTATTTTATTTTATTTCGTTTAGGTTTAAGTTTTGGTTTAATTTATTTTAGTTTAGTTTATTTTAGTTTAGGTTTTTTTATTTTGTAAATTTTATTTTATTTTAAGTTTAAGGTTTTTTTTTTTTTAGGTTTAGCTTTATTTTTTTATTTATTTTAGGTTTATTTTTTTTGGTTTGGGTTTTTTAGTTTTATTTTATTTTATTTAGGTTTATTTTATTTTTATTTTAGGTTTAGTTTTTTATTTTATTAAGTTTTATTTTTTATTATTTTCTTTTAGTTTAGTTTAGGTTTTATTTATTTTATTTTAGTTTATTTTTATTTTTATTTTATTTTTTTTATTTTTTTATTTAGGTTTAGGTTTAGGTTTATTTTTAGTTTTATTTATTTTATTTATTTTTTTTATTTTGTTTAGGTTTAGTTTTTTTTTATTTATTTTATTTTTTTAGGTTTATTAGTTTAGGTTTAGGTTTTTTAGGTTTTTAGGTTTTTAGGTTTTTAGGGTTTAGGGTTTAGGGTTAGTTTAAGGTTTAGGGTTTAGGGTTTAGGGTTAAGTGTTTAGGGTTTAGGGTTTAGGGTTTTTTTTTTGGAAAAGTTAGAATTTTATTACCATAAAAGGAAAAGATATAATGTCCTTAATAGGGTAAAGCTCAAAGTTTTACTACTCTCAGAGCTACAAGAAACCTAAGAAAACCCCATCTAAGTACAATAGAAAGGAAAGAAAATAAAAGAAAAATAAAATAATTACAATAGCCAAAAGAATATGAGAGAAAAGACACAGAATAAGAATACACTCATGAAAGCAAAAGGACTAGTCGTGACTCTTGATCCCTTTGAAAAAGATAAACAAGATCCACAACAACAATAGTTGAGTTGGTAGGTAAAGCTCATTCCATCTATGAAGTTCCAACCTACAAAAGAATTCTACAAACAACTAGGCAATAATCATAGCAAGGGAAAAGGATAAAGTAAACAATTTAGAGAGTTGAGAAAGAGAATCAAGTCTGATCTTAAGTACAATACATATGAGCATCCAAACTTCACGAGAAGGGTTATAGTCATATGTAATGCTATCAACCGAGAGAAGATATGAGGAAACATCAAGGCCATCATAGCCATCATACTTGATATAAACAAACCATCCAAGGCAAAATAGTCCATAGAGATCGGTCACCAAACAAACAAAGCGAAAGTAGCCAACCCACCAACCAAAACCCACAACCGACCAATCACATAAAGCCAACAACCTAAAAGTTATAGTAGTAACTCTACCAAAAGCCACCACCAAAAGGAAGAGAAACATAAAAAAAGCGGTCGACATGAATAAGGGTAACATACCCAACAAAAGTCCCAAAGCCATAATAATAATGACTATCTCCGAGCACTATAGATCCAAATCCAAGGGCAAAACCTCCACCCAAATAGCAAAATAGTAGAATATAAGTAGCACCGAGAGGAAATCCATAGGGAGACCAAGATGGCATCCAAAAATTACCATCAAAACCACCACCAAGGCAGCAAGAAACACAACAAATCTAGCACCACTGATCAAGAGGCAAATATCAAAAAGCAAGGACAGTAAAATAAATAAGAGGGATTCAATACCAATAGCCAACATAAATCCCAAGACACCAAGCTAGGGCACAAGCATCCAAGGCAAGATAGCATCTAATCCCAAGTCACCAAGCCAAGAGAATACAAGCTTAGCAAACAAAATGCCAATCAAGTCAGAGGAGCAGCTACCAACAAAGTAGTAAGCATAGACAATAAACAATCACAACCATCTCCCCCAGTAAACAAAAACACAAGTCTAAAAGAAAAAAAAAACACAAAGCAGTTGTCCTCATACCAATCAATAGATAAAATAACCAAAAGAATACACCAACAAACCGGAACAACCAAAAATTGAAAAAAAAAATCAAAGCTAAGCAAATCTTAAGAGACCAATAGACCCAACAACCAATCATAGGTTCCAATTCGGTAAAGGGAGCGACAGCCAAAATAAAGTTTAATAAATACAAATAGGAAAGAACAACAGCATAGCCACAACCCACCTAGATCTCAAAAAACCAAGAAATAAAATTGGTAGTCACTCAGTTAGACAAAACTAAAGTATAAAATGCCAAAGAGAACCACCAACACAAACAATCGAGAAAAGGAATAAGGCTGAGGAAATAAAGCCCCTTCAAACCTAGAGTAGAAAATCACCAGAGAAAAGGGGAGCAACAACTAGAAAAAAAGCTACCTCCAATCCACAGGAGGAAAAAACCAGTAGCCCTAAGTGAAAACCGAAGGAGAACATCAACCACCAAAAAGCCCAAAACTAAGCCAAAGTAGAAGAGACAATGACCATGAAAAATGACCAAAAATAGTTAGGCGGAGAAGAAGCAAATTACATCATTAGAATAACCATATCGATAAAGTTCAATTCAAATAAGGTAATAGCCAAAACACAGAAACCAACATCAATTAGTGTAAGGGGTAGGCCAAAATCAAATAAAACCCAATGAGACAACATGCATAAGTTAGTTTATTTTTTAGGTTTAGGTTTATTTTTAGTTTATTTTATTTTATTTAGGGTTTAGGTTTAGGCTTTGTTTATTTTAGGTTTAGGTTTAGGTTTTATTTATTTTAGTTAGTTTGTTTTAAGGTTTTATTTATTTTAGTTTAATTTATTTTATTTAGTTTAGGTTTTGGTTTAGGTTTAGTTTATTTTAGGTTTAGGTTTAAGTTTTATTTATTTAGTTATTTATTTAGTTTAGGTTTAGGTTTATTTTATTTTTTTATTTTAATTATTTATATATTTTAAAATTAAGTAAACCGGTGAGCTTAGATTTATTTAGTTTATTATTTATTTATTTAGTTAATTTTATTTTATTTTTATTTAGGTTTATTTTTTTTTTTATTTAGTTTATGTTTTATTTATTTTTTAGTTTAGTTTTTTTATTTTTTGGTTTATTTTTTAGGTTTAGGTTTAGGTTTAGGTTTATTTTTTAGAGTTTTTTTTAGGTTTAGGTTTTATTTCTTAATTTTAGGTTTAGGTTTAAGTTTTTATTTTATTTTTTTAGATTTAGGTTTTGGGTTTTTTAGGTTTATTTTTAGGTATTTTTTTAGTTTATATTTTATTTTAGTTTATTTTATTTTATTTAGTTTAGGTTTAGGTTTAGGTTTAGGTTGAGGTTTTATTTTAGTTTAGTTTAGTTTGGTTTAGGTTTATTTATTTTATTTTATTTATTTTAGGTTTTGGTTTTCTTAAGTTAGGGGTTTAGGGTTTGGGGTTATGGTTTAGGGTTTAGGGTTTAGGGTTTAGTGTTGTAGGTTTAGGGTTTAGCATTTTTTAGATTTTTTTATTTTTTTATTTTATTTTATTATTTTTTATATTACTAGGTTTAGTTATTTAGTTTATTTTTTATTAATATTAGTTTATTTTAGTTTTTATTTATGTTTATTTTTATTTTCATTTATATTTAGGTTTTATTTTATTTTATTTTAGGTTTATTTAATTTTTATTTTATTTGTTTTATTTTTCTTTTAGTTTGGTTTTTATTTATTTTATTTTAGTTTAGTTTTATATTTTTTTTAGGTTTAGCTTTATATTTTAGTTTATGTTTATTTTTTTTATTTTTATATTTTATTTAGGTTTATTTTATTTTATTTTAGGTTTTTTTTAGGTTTAGTTTTAAATTTAGTTTAGGGTTTAGGGTTTAGGTTTAGGTTTACAATTAAGGTTAAAGTTGTTTAAGTTTAGGGTTTAGGTTTGGGTTTAGTTTAGGTTTGGTTTTAGTTTTAGGTTTTAAGGTTTAGGGTTTTGTGTTTAAGGTGGGTTTAGGGTTTAGTGTTTTAGGTTTAAGTTTAGTTTAGGGTTTAGTTTAGGTTTAGGGTTTAATGTTTAGGCTTTAGATTTAGGGTTTTAGGGTTTAGGAGTTTAGTTTAGTTTGGTTTTAAGTTTAGTTTTAGTTTAGGTTTTTGATTATTTAGTTTAGGGATAGTTTTAGCTTTATTAGGTTAGGTTTAGTGTTTAGGGTCAGGTTAGGTTTTTTTGATAAGGTTTAGGGTTTAGGGTTTAGGCTTTTGGTTTAGGTTTAGTTTAAATTTAGGTTTATTTTTTAAAATAAGTAGGTTTGGTTTTTTTTAAGTTTATTTTTTTAGGTTTTAGCAAGGTTTAGTTTTAAAAGTAAATTTTAGGTTTATTATTTAGTTTATTTTTATTTATTTTAGTTTATTTTATTTTTATTTTTTTATAGGTTTATTTTTTATTTTATTAGTTTGGTTTATTTATTTTATTTTATTTTAGTTTATTTTTAGGTTTACTTTTAGGTTTATGTTTATTTTTTTAATTTAGTTTTAATTTATTTTTTTAGTTAGTTTTAGGTTTATTTAGGTTTTATTTATTTTAGTTTAGGTTTTAGTTTATTTTATTTAGTTTATTATTTTATTTTATTTAGGTTTATTTATTTTATTTTAGGTTTAGGTTTAAGTTTTATTTTTTTAGTTTAGTTTATTTTAATTAGGTTTAGGTTTATTTTATTTTGTTTATTTTAATAATTTATCTTTTTTAAAATTAAGTAATCTACTGGGCTTAGATTTATTTATTTTAGTTTTGGTTTTTATTTTAGTTTATTTTTTAGGTTTAGGTTTAGGTTTATTTTTTAGTTGAGTATTTTTTTATTTTATTTTTAGGTTTAGGTTATATTTTTTTAGGTTTAGGTTTTATTTTATTTTTTAGGTTTAGGTTTAGGTATTTATTTATATATTTTAGGTTTTATTTTAGTTTAGGTTTAGATTTATTTAGTTTAATTTTCTTTTCGTTTAGGTTTAGGTTTCAGTTTAGGTTCTTTTAGGTTTAGGTTAAGGTTTTATTTAGTTTGGTTATTTTATTTTATTTCAAGTTTAGGTTTATTTTCATTTATTTATTTTAGGTTTAGGTTTTATTTTTTATTTATTTTTAGGTTTATTTTTTAGGTTTAGTCTTTTATTTAGTTTTTATTATATTTTATTTTAGGTTTATTTTATTTTAATTTTACATTTAGTTTTATTTTGTTTAGGTTTTATTTTTTGGTTTATTTTATTTTTTAATTTAGTTTAGGTTTTTATTTATTTTATTTTAGTTTTGTTTTTATTTTATTATTTTATTTTTAGGTTTAGGTTTAGTTTTAGTTTAGGTTTTATTTTATTTTATTTTTTAATTTATTTAGGTTTAGGATTGTTTATTAATTTTATTGTTAGGTTTTATTTTGTTTAGGTTTAGGTTTTAGTTTTTTAGGGTTTGATTTAGGGTTTTAGGTTTTAAGGTTTATTTAGGGTTTAAGGTTTGGGAGGTTTAGATTTTAGGGTTTAGGGTTTAGTGTTTAGGGTTTAGATTTAGTGTTTAGGGTTTTATGGTTTAGGTTTATGGTTTAGGGTTTAGTTTTGTAATTTTTAAAATTAAGTAAGTAGGTTTAGGTTTATTTAGTTTATTTAGTTTATTGTTTTATCTATTTTAGTTTATTTTATTTTATTTAGGTTTATTTATTTTAGTTTATTTTTAGTTTAGGTTTCTTTTTATTTTAATTTTATTTTTTTTTATTTTTAGGTTTAGGTTTTATTTTTATTTTAGGTTTAGGTTTTAGGTTTTTATTTTAGCTTTTTTTTCAGGTATTATTTTTTAGTCTAAGTTTAAGTTCATTTTTTTAGTTTATTTTATTTTATTTTGTTTAGGTTTAGGTTTAGTTTTTAGGTTTTAATTATTTTTAGTTTAGTTTATCTTAGTTTAGGTTTATTTTATTTTATTTTAGGTTTAAGTTTTATTTTTTTGGTTTAGTTTTAGGTTTAGATTTTATTTGGTTTTATTTTAGGTTAGCTTATGATTTAGGGTTAGTTTAGGGTTTAGGATTAGGCTTTAGGGTTTAAGGTTTTTAAGGTTTAGGCTTTATGGTTTAGGGTTTAGAGTTTATGGTTTAAGGTTTAACGTTTAGGGTTTAGGTTTAGGGTTTAGGGTTTAGAGTTTAGAGTTTAGGGTTTAGGGTTTAGGGTGTTTGGTTAGTTTAGGGTTTATTTAGGTTTAGGGTTAAGTTTAGGTTATAGGTTTTAAGATTTAGGGTTTAAGGTTTTTTGTTTTAGGGGTTTAGGGTTTTGTGTTTAAGGTTTAGGATTAGGTTTAAGGTTTATGGTTTAGGGTTTAGGGTTTGGTGTGAGTCCTATAACCAAGATGGAGAATTTGAATATTAATAAATTTTAAAGTTAAATCTTAAATTTTAAGTTTTAATAGAAAATTAATTTTTTATTTTATAATGACAAGATACAATTCTTAATGCAATGAAAGAAAAATATAGTAAAAAAAGACAATAGGCACACAATTTTTTAGTTTTGACTCCAAAAGCAAACGTCAAAATCCACTAAATGCAAAATAGCTTAAAAATACTCTCCTATAAGGGGATGAATATAACCCTACAACATTATGTACTCTCTACAAAGTACCTAATATAAATTTTACAACACAAAAGAAAAATACAAAATAATAAATTTTGATAAAATAAATCTCACAAATATACCAAGCTATCAATTCAAAAATGATCTCACAACTTATAAATGATCACTTACAACTTAAAATTTTGGCAAGATAAAATGCTCACTTAATATTGATAAGAAATAATAAAATAAATATCTTAAAGTGATCTTACTAAGATGTTTATGTTATTACAATTTGTAGACTAATATAAAATGATTTCAAAATAAATTCACAATATTCTTTCATAAAATAAATTTGTAAGAATAATTTATTATATTTTAACCAAAAAGATGCTTTCAATTAATGCAAATGATCACAAAATACATAAATAAAATTAGTATATGATAGATCTTAGTAGGCTAGTAAGCTTATAATTAAAAAAAATATATATCTAGCAAATATGAAATTAATTTCAGCATAATAAATTAATTTGAAATGCTTAAAATATACTTCTAAAATAGATCTAAGAATAAATGATCTTTCAAAATAAGACTAATGATGAAATATTTCAAGAAACAAAAGAAATTTGTAGGAAGTTAAAAATTTCAACAAGTTGAAAAGATCTTATAAACTATCACTAGAGTTTTCACAAAAAAATGATTGAGAAACTTTGATGTGAAAAATAATGTCCAAAAGACTAATCCACCAAAAGTATAAATTGGAAAGAATAAATAGATGGTGAAAATAGCATCAACTAAAAAGGATTAAGATCAAGAAAACAAACTCAAGTAATTTGAGAAAACTTGCTTAGTTGAAGATGTTGAAGCTTCCACACCAAGGATTTGATCTTGCGATATTTGGAGAACACTTGGAAGGAAAATCTAAGAAATTTTCTCTTAGATTTGCTGGAGGGATTTTGAATTTGAATGAGGAATGCTTTCATGAAGAGAATGAGAGCTATTTATAGGCAAGATGGTCATTTTGAATTATTTCAAAAAATATATTATTCATGTTATCATCTAATAATTTAATATTCAATAAAAATATAATTTATATTAAATAAATATTAAATTCAAGCATCCAAAATTTGGCTATTCATATGGGCAAGTCAAAAATAATCAAATATGACTCTTAATATATTCAAAGCATGTAGCATGCATTCATTATTAAAATCAGCTAATGTTTGAAAAGTCATAATAAATTCAATTTTAATCAATGTGGGTCATTTAACCTATCAAATTAAAGGAAAAAAATCCAAGGAATCTTGGAGATGAAATGATATAAATTCCTTGATTATAAAATGACTTTGGCTAAAATACAAAATTTCACATATTTTTGTTAATTTTGAAATATGATATTTAAATATTATGATATAATTTATATATAATCATGCATATGTTAGTTATCATATAACCTTCAAATTAAATTATAATATTTATTTATATTAAGTAAATAAAATAATTACACTTAATAGTCATAATTTATTATCATTTATTATTTTGACAATTCAAATGCTATGTATGAAACATATAATTGAATGTTAATTAGATAAAGATTTATATAAATTAAAATAATATGTTAAGTTGTGAGTAAATTGATTCATGCAATGAACTCATATGAATTTCTAAGATAGTTATAAATGCATATAACCTAAAATATTATATCTTAAGCTTCACATTATCCATTTTGAGCTATCTTTCATTCTTCTAGTCTTGCAATTTCCTCAAACATATTGTGAGATGTATTGGATATATAATTAGCAATTGATATATCTGATACACATAAAAACATTCATTAGAACATCCAAGCATTCGTTTGTTATCATCAAAATTGATCGAATTGAACATGAGGCTCATTAAGCCAACAATCTCCCCATTTTCGATGATGACAAACTAATGTTGGGTATTGATTTTGATGAAGGTGAAATTGACCTTTCATCATATTTTTGAAAAAAAAATTCTCTTCTAAAAAATTTATGCACAAGAGGTGAATAATGTTGCTCCCCCTAAATGTATGCATGAAATAGACTTAATACTAACCAACATTTTACTCTTCTCCCCCTTTTGACAACATTAAAAATTGAGAATAAACTACATATAATTTTAAATATTAGGATCTAAAATTCCAAGCATGCATCTTAAAGTACAAAAATGTTCTTTTAGTAATGGTTTTGTAAAAATATCGGCAATTTATAAATTGGTAAATTAATATTAACATCACCTTTCAAAACATGATCCTTAATAAAATGATGTCTACTTTCTGTATGCTTGGTTTGTGAGTGTTGGATAGGATTTTTGGTCAAACTAATATCACTAGTATTGTCGCACTGAACTAGAATGTGATCTTGCTTAATACCAAAATCTTCTAATTATTGCTTTACCAAAGGACCTGAGCAACACAACTATCGACTGCTATGTACTCAGCCTGAGTAGTGGATAAAGCTACAAAATTTTGTTTCCTAGATGACCAAGACATAAGCGATGATCCTAAAAAATGACATGTGCCTGATGTGCTTTTTCTATCTACTTTGCATCCCATAAAATCAGCATTAGAATAAGCAACCAAATCACATGATAAAAAATTTTTAGAATACCATAAACCTAACCTAGTAGTGCCTATCAAATACCGAAAGATATGCTTGACTGCTATTAAATGAGATTCTCTCAAGTTGGCTTGAAAATGAGCACAGAAACAAATAGCAAACATAATATCAGCACTAGACAGGTATAAAAGTGAACCTATCATACTCTATAAAGTTTTGATCAACAAATTTTCCTAATTCATCTAAATCCAATTTTGTAGATGGGCTCATAGGAGTTTTACTAGATTTAAATCTTTTCATGTCAAACCTCTCAAGCAATTCATTTGTGTACTTAGTTTGATAGATGAATGTTCCATTTTCTTGTTGCTTCACTTGAAGACCTAAGAAAAAATTAAGTTCTCCCATCATACTCATTTCAAACTCTTTAGACATCCAAAGATG